>JACXGJ010001513.1:13958-81939 GCA_016801105.1 Esox niger | reverse complement strand
GTCATGTCACTATATAGGGGTTAGTATCGTACTTACCGGTGGGTCATGTCACTATATAGGGGTTAGTATCGTACTTACCGGTGGGTCATGTCACTATATAGGGGTTAGTATCGTACTTACCGGTGGGTCATGTCACTATATAGGGGTTAGTATCGTACTTACCGGTGGGTCATGTCACTATATAGGGGTTAGTATCGTATTTATGTGAGTGTAATATCACTACAGCGGATATAAAAAGTCTACACACCCCTGTTAAAATGCCAGGTTTTGTGATATTAAAGAATGAGACAAAGATAAATCATGTCAGAACGTTTTCCACTTTCCACTGACCTATAATGAAAACCATTCAATTGAAAAACAAACAGAAATCTTCAAAGGGGAAAAATGAAAAATAAAAACCTTACAATAATCTGGTTTCATAAGTGTGCACACCCTCTTATAACTGTGGATGTGGCTGTGTTCAGAATTAACCAATCACATTAAAACTCATGTCAAATAGAAGTCATTACACACCTGCCATCATGTGAATCTGATTAATGTTTTGGAATGGCCCAGCCAGAGCCCAGATCTGAATCCAATTGAACATCTATGGGGTGATCTGAAGAGGACTGTGCATAGGAGATGTCCTCGCAATCTGACAGATTTGGAGCACTTTTGCAAAGAAGAGTGGGCAAATATTGCCACGTCAAGATGTGCCATGCTTATAGACTTCTACCCAAAAAGACTGAGTGCTGTAATCAAAAGGTGCTTCAACAAAGTATTAGTTTAGGTTAACACACTTAGTTTAGTTTAATGGTTAACACGCAACCAGGCAATTGTGTGTTTTTTATTTGTTTTTCAATTGAATTGTTCGAGGTCACATTGAATGAGGAAAAAGTCATTTGCCTTTGTCTCATTTTTTCACATCACAAACGCCTGGCATTATAACCGGTGTGTGTAGTCTTCCTATATCCGTACTTACAGGTGGGTAATGCACTGTATAGAGGTTTGTAACATGCTTACAGGCTTATCATGATTTGTAAGGTAAAATGACCCTAGTTTTCTTTTCCTCTCTGCTTCCTGCAGTACTGTGTGTGTAAAGACGATTGTTCGTCGAGCAGCTGCATGTGCGGCCAGCTGAGCCTACGCTGTTGGTATGACAAAGTAAGGCTGAACACTTCAGTATCGCTGCTGTTGACCGTAGTGCTGTTGGTGCACCATTGTCACGGCTGTTCTGTGACTGTTCGCAGGACGGTCGCCTGCTCCCCGAGTTCTGCTGTGATGAGCCCCCCCTCATCTTTGAGTGTAACCACGCCTGCTCCTGCTGGAGGAACTGCAAGAACCGCGTGGTCCAGAATGGACTGAGGTACCGAACCGAGCCCCACCGGCGGTCATTCGTTGGGAACGCGTTGGGAAGGTGAGTGCGTTGTGAAAGCAAGCATGCTGACAGGGTGTGTTTTCCCACAGGGTGCGGCTCCAGTTGTTCCGGACCAGACGGATGGGCTGGGGAGTCAGGACACTGCAGGAGATCCCCCAGGGGACGTTCGTGTGCGAGTGAGTCCCATACTTGCCGCTTTTATGATTCTTAGTTTGGCTACTTTGTTGGTTGTGGTGCTGATCGGTTCCTGACCACCCTGTCTCTTCACAGGTACGTTGGGGAGATCATATCTGATGCAGAAGCAGATGTCAGGGAAAACGACTCCTACTTGTTCAACCTAGACAGCAAGGTGGGGATCAATGTTGCTATTCTATTCTCACTGTGAAACCTAACATAAAGCTTAATGGAATTTCAGATCAAATCCAAATGTTAATAGCCGTCTTAAATCAGGCAGCTGTAATTATAGGAGAATCTGCAGTGCAGACAGGTTTTAATCATGTTTTATTCCCATCCGTAGGCTTTACCTGGTGTGGTTTCTGAAACACTCTGACCGTTGTCTTATTTTGTGTTATTCAGTATGACATCAGTATGGGGCACCACATGCTTTGTTCTGTAATGATGCACTGTACTATGTGTTGTTTGGTCGCAGGTGGGTGACGTGTATTGCATTGACTCCCGTTTCTATGGCAACATCAGCCGCTTCATCAACCACATGTGTGAGCCAAACCTTTTCCCCTGCCGGGTGTTCACAACACACCAGGACCTCCGCTTTCCCCATATAGCCTTCTTTGCCTGCGAGGCCATCAAGGCTGGGGAAGAGCTAGGGTGAGTGAGATAACATGCGTCTCTTGGCACAAGTACAATTTATTACTGGTCATGTTGATTTGGTTAATAGTTGTACCTTTTTTATCTGGCTTTTTCATTGTAAAGACCTAGCTTTGATGAACCTCATTTCATGTCAACTTGTCTTTTTGTCATCATCAGTCTAATGAATGTATTTGAAGTAAGCAATAGGAAGAATAATAATTGTGTTGTGTTTATGAAGGTTGTAGGTGCCATATGAACAAACATTGATGACAGTACAACTGTAAGCTGTAAGATATACCGCTCTAGAAATTTTTTTGACCACTCCTACTTGTTCTTTAATCAGCATCTCCATTCCAGTGTCTGTTAAATTCCAACACAGGCACATCTCATTTTACTTAATGAGTTACTGATTTGGTGATGACCTGAACCAAATCTACTTTAATGAGGAAAAGTATAAAAACCACAGCTGTGGTCATCACTATCCTCTTTTAAGATTAACACTCTTTCTGTCCCAACACCCCTGTCTTAGTTTTGACTACGGCGATCATTTCTGGGACATCAAGGGGAAGCACTTCAGCTGTGAGTGTGGCTCTCCTAAGTGCAAGCACTCAGCGGCAGCCATCGCCATGCGCCTGGCCGACAGGTCGCCCCAGGAGCAACAGCCTAGTGCCCTCCCTGACACCAGCTCCTCCACCATCCCTTCCTGAGCCGCCCACATCCTCACCAATAGGACTTCCAGGCCAGCAGAGAAGCATCTCCATTCCTTCCAAATCGAAACCTCCGGTCCCTGTTGCGCATGTCCCCAGATGCCCCACTTGTACCCCCAGGGGAACAATCACCACGATTAACCTTCAAGTCCACTAAGACCCACAACAAATCTGCAGAAACCCACATGCTTCATCTATCATATAGCTCTACACTTACCTCCATACCAGCACAGACTCTGAACTTTTACTGAAACTCCCCCTTGGTGCAGGACACATTGGACAGGAAGACAGTCTGTTCCATTGATTTGTGTCTGAAGTGCCATGAACAACTTTTATAGAGTGGAAAACGCACAGCTAGGAGCCTGGCTCTTGTTTTGTTGGTTCCAATTGTAGTTCTCAAACCTGCTTTGTGCTCTATTCTAGACAGTTGCAATCTGGGTAATGGTGGTTCCCTGCCATTTTTCTGAATCAAGTTTGTACTAAACAACATTGTATATCATGAAAAACATTTGCACAGTGTGACAGGCATTTGTAGCATGAGAGTGCCCTAACCCTCTCACCTGATACCATTGAAATGTTCATGCACAATATAATTGATTTTTTCCCTCCTATATTTTGATTGCAAAGAGGATAGGAGACTGAAGTAATTATCTTATGTTTTTACTAGATAACTTTTATTTTGCATTTTTACAGGAAAATAGTGCTAAAAATAAAGAATGGAAAGAGACTTGAATTGAAACTATATTAAAATATTCACAGTTTAAAACAGATTTTCTACATCAAGTTAAGTGTATAATATGCAGAACATCAATTATTAGGTTATGGAAAGACCTTTGAATAATAATCATGTGCACTGAGAACTACCAATTTGAATTCATCAGGACACTGATCACTCATCTGGTCTGTTTTATAGGGGTGGAGTAGTAGGCATTGTTCAGTAAATCTTTCTGTCATGAATTTCATCTACACATTGATCCTTTTTCTATTAACTACAGTGCATTGAAAACAGTTTTGCCCCCTTTTAGATTCTATGTTTGCACTTTTTTGACACACAAAACCTGATATTAGATTGTGTGTTTTACTACATAAATATGTAGTTCAACAATTTCCCTGTAGGTTAAAGTAATTTCCCCTTACACGAAATTGGGTAGTGAGTTCTAATGCCTTTAGCTGTAATTAATGCAATCAGAAGCTTCCTGTAGTTAAGTCTCTTACATTACTTTGGAGGTCTTTTGACTCACTGTTCTGTGCAAAATAACTTTTACTCAGAAATATTTGTTTTTAAGTCTGGACATTGGCTAAACCATTGTAAAACGTTTCACAAGTTCTGATTTATTTGGCCATGGTGTTTTTTCCCAGTTAGGTGTTTTAATGAAAACAGTTGTAATGCGTCTGTAGCAAATTGAGTTACCAAACCATGATGCTACAAATAACAATTATTCTGAGGACAGGTATGTCTAGTTCTGTTATATTAAATAATACATGCATTTCACCAGAATATTGTTAATTCTAAGCACATATTGTCATTAACAAAATATGTCTTGATATTTTTCAAAATCCTGATGTTTTCCCCAAGCTAAAAAGTTTACCCTCCCCTGATCGATGTATGCTATTAACGTATCACTGTATAAATGTCCTGTGGATAAACAATTTGTTTTTACTTTATTTTAATCACCCATAAAACAGTTAGTTAATTGATTCACTTACTAGTCTTCAGACTTCACACCCTTTACCCCATCCAGCCTTTTAATTTTGAAAAAAAAAGTTTAAAAGTAATTTAAATTCATGTTTTTTTACTAGTAATATAAATTGTTCAAAATGTGGTAAAATGCATTATATATGTTATCAAATAGCATGGTATGTATAAAATAGGTCGAATAGAACATTGAGTAAAACATAAAGCCTTATTTGGTCAGGCTTAGTGAGAATAACCTGTGTTTATTTCCCCTTGAGTTCTCCTTTAGCTTTCTCTAATGCAGCTTAATTCATGGTTACTTCAATGATGGCAAGTCATCCAAATTTATTCCAGCTGGATTTTGAATATGCCGTTCATGCAAAAAAAACTATTGTTGCTGAGTTAAAGCAGTGGGCCAATATTCCTATAGCAATTTAAGAGATTGATCAACAATTCCCTGAAGCATTTTGGTTACAGTCATTGCATGTAAAGGTGATGCAACCAGCTAAGTGTTTAATGAGGCAGTTGGATTTTAACCCAGGTGAATTTGGGTTGTGCGTAACTTTTAAATAAATTAAATACATTGCGCAAATGATCACCCAGGTTACCTTCATTTAATATTAGGTTTTTGTTGACAACAGTATTCTTTGTCAGAAGTATGCAATAATTAAGAAAATAAGAAGGGGGCAAATAATTTTTAATCTACTGTTCTCTGCTGGAAATAGAGGACTATGTGTATTTGAGCATTGGTTTTCAAGTAAATGGCCCAACAGTAATGTGGAATTGAGGTATAAAGTGCAGATATGTTTTTGGTTGGAAGTTAACGCTTTACGGTTGTGTACCATATGTAAAGTTATTAGCATACTATACCTGCAAAATAAAATGAGTTGGATATTCTTTTTTTAAATCAACAAGCTGTTTTAACATGTTTCAAGCGGTGTAAAAAAAACTATACACAATTTCAAACATTTCTGAGGGATTGAGTGGGGTGAGATGCAAGCAATGGTGCTGACAAGGTTTTATTTTACTTAGTTAATTTTGTATTTCACCCAGTGAATACAAGGTGTACAATAAGATAATGAAGCAAGTTTTTTTTTAACATGTAAATCTATCTCCAGTTTTGTAACTGTAGTTACTCTAGTTGGCCTGTTTTCAATTTTGTTCCATGTCTTCATGTAGTTGGAAGCCTACACATTATTCCCATGTCTTTTTAAATGTGGTTATTATGGTAGTGACTTGTGCACATTTTCAAAGGTATATACAAATATTCAAAAAATGAAGAAAAAAAGTTACTTTCTGTTACATATTTCTAGACTGTGAAACATCCATCTAATTGGTTTTATCTTTCTTTTTCAATAAATTTACTACTAATGGAATGACTGCCAGGTTTGTTTTACAGCGCATTGGTGTTGTAAGAGCTCACCAGACTGGTGCCGGTGGATAAGTGGATCTGGAGGACAACATACAGTATGTATTACCAGGTCAACTGTACCCGAAAATACAAGTGCCTGTAGGGGCAACAAGTAGCCTAGAGGTTAAAATATCCACCCAATAAATTAATTGGTGCTTGATCATATCCACAAACCAGCAAGGCATCCTCATTTCCACAATTAATCCAGGACAGAAATGCTGTGAAACACCATAATTCCACTATTATTGCTGATAAGTACAGTGCCTATAGAAAGTCTACATAGTTGATTTTGTTATATTAGATTCAAATGTATTGTCCTTGAACAAGTTCAGTGCAACAAATTGCAGTTAGCCAGTAGTGGAAGTAGAAGAGGGCAGACCATTTAAAGTAACACGTATACAGCTCTGGAAAAAAAAATTACCACTGCGCCTTTTTCTTTCCTTTACAAAACAGTTGAAAAGGGAGGTTTTGAGTGAGGAAGAGAAGGGTTCAAATTGACTCAAAACTTTCCTTTACAACTTTTTTGGTTTCTTAATTTTTTCGGGAGCTGTATGTATATTACAGTGGAATGTACTGATGTGCAATTAAGGCGAATTAAGTACAAAGGGTAATATTTAATGTTCAGTAAAGGCAAATAGAGGGCCAAAAATATACAAGTATGAAGTATAGTGTATGTTACAAGTGGAATAAATACTTGTGCTACTGTAATTCTAAATGTGCAATTGAGGCAAATTGAAGGATTAAGGTAGCATGTCCAACCGGGATGCAGAAATTGCACCAATAGGGTCTCCAAGGTAGACATGTATACGTCACAATGGGAAAATACAAGTCCGATGGCAATTCTAAAAGTGCAATGAGGGCAAATTGAATGTGTAAGTTGGCATGTGCAACTGAAATGCAGGAATAGCTGCAGAGGTTCACAAGATAGACATGCACCTGTAACAACTGAAACAATTCCTCATCAGACTTTCCAATGCAGTGGCAGTGTCCAGTAGTACACCAGCGGTAGTGCAGTAAGGTCTCTGAGTGGCGGGTGGTTATGGTTAGCGATCGGTCACAGAGTTCATTTGGGTTATAGTAGATGGAAAGAAACTGTTCCTGGGCTTGCTGGTGCAGGAATAAAGAGACCTGTACCGCCTGCCTGTTTGTAGGAGGTAAACCAGTGGCCTGGATGTGATGGGTCCCTGAGCAGGCACCGCTGGCACAATAGTTCTGTAATGGCTAAGAGCTGGGCCTTTTTCACCACCTGTTGTAGGGCCTTTCGGTCGGCTACGGAGCAATCGCTAAACCATACTAGCGTAGTTAGTCAAGGAACTTGGAGGACAGGCGGGCCTTTTTCAGACTCCTCCGAAAGTACTGGCAATACTGCACATTTTTGACCAGGGCTGAGGTGTTCCTTTGGACACCCAGGAATTTGAATGAGAACTGGGGCATGATTGCAGACTTCCTGTTATCCACAATGAGCTCCTTGGGTTTCTTTACATTAAGGGCCAGATTGTTGTCAGTGCATCACGCTGCCAGACGCTTGACCTCCTCCCTGTAGGCTGACTTTTCTTTGTAACTGATCAGGCCTACCACCGCCGTGTCGCCTGTGAACTTGACGATGGTGTTGGATCTGTATACAGGACCGCTGTATGGGTTAAGAGAGAGTACAAGAGGGGGTTCAGCCTTTTCGTACACCAGTGTTCGGGATCTAGGTTGAGGAGGTGAAGTTGTCTAACCTGATCAGACTGGGGTCTATTGGTTAGGAACTTCATAGTCCAGTTGCAGCAAGCAGGGCTGATCCCCTGTTCGTGGAGTTTGTGACCGGGTGTAGAACTTGTTTATCTTGTTGGTGAAGGAGATGTTGTTGGCTGTGGGGGAACATTTCTTTGGCCAGAAAATCAATCCACCCACATTGCCAAGCATCAACCAAAGGGACACCCACCAACCGCAATAATCCTGAATGAGGGCTGAATATTGCCAGCAGAGTACAGCCTAATTGCACATGTGCGCAACAAAGAGACAACAAGCCAATGACTCCTCCCCCGAATGGCATTGGAGAGAGGGCATCCTAGTGGCGATGAGAGCCCACCTGGCAAGACCGCAAGGGTGGACAGTATCAGGCCTTTCTGGTCACCTTCACGCCCCTGGGCCAGACTACACTTAATCATAGACCAGGCTGAAAAGATGAGTCTTTAGTAGACACTTGAAGGTTTGTACTGAGTCTGCATTTGTAACTTTAATTGGCAAATCGTTCTAAAATAATGGAGCTCTATGACAGAAGGCCCTGTTTTCAGCTGTTTGTTTAGAAATTTTAGGTACAGTTAAAAGGCCTTCATCTTGCGATCTGAGGTTACGTGTAGGTATGTATGGCTAGATAATTTCAGCAAGATAAGTAGGAACAAGTCCATGTATTGATTTATAGGTTAACAATAGAACCTTAAAATCAGCCCTAACCCTAACAGGCAGCCGGTGTAAAGAGGCTAGTACTTGAGGAATGTATTAAAAAATGTTTGCTCTAGCAGCCGTGTGCAGCACTAATTGAAGTTTATTTATTTATCAGGCTAACCGGACAAAAGAGCATTGCAGTAATCTAATTGCATTAAACGAGCATTTCTATTTTTTTGGTTTAAAAGCAAGAAGTTCTCTGTCATCCTCTTCCTAATATCTGAAACAGATGCTTTCAAATAAGCTCATTTTGGGGCTTCTCCATGCTTCATCAAAATATAACTGTGTCATCAGCATAGCAGCGAAAATAGACATTGTGATTCTGGATTACTTCACCAAGAGTCAGCATGTATAGTGAGAACAATAAAGGGCCAAGAACCAAGCCTTGAGGAAAACCTAAACATACTTTTCTCAGTACTATGATGGGGTCTGAAACCGGACTGGTGCAATTTGTAAATGTTATTTGTCTTAAGGAAGGCATTCAATTGTTGGGAAACACATTTTTCTAAGATTTTTGAGAGGAATGGGAGCTTCGATATTGGCCTATGGTTGTTTAATGTGTCTGGATCCAGATGAGATTTTTTTGGAAGAGGCTTAATTTTTGCTATCATTGGTGAGTTTGGTACACATCCGGAGGAAAGGGAGCAAGTTATGATGTTCAACATTGGCTGACCTAGCACCGAAAAAAGCTCCTTAACTAATTTTGTGGGAATCGGGTCTAGCTGACAATTTATGGGTTTAGAACTCAATATACATTTAGTGAATGTGTCGAGCGATACGGGATCAGAAAATTCCAGTGTCCCCATTGACACCTGGTCAGGGAGGTTCAGGACAACTGAGGACTATAATTATTTAAGAAGTCAGTTATTTGTTTTCTAATGGTGATGATTTTTTCATCAAAGAGGTTCATGTATTCATTACAGCTAAAGTGAAGACCCACTTCACTTGTTGAGCGTTGTTTTTTTATTTACTTTGCAACTGTATCAAAGAGAAATGTTTGATTGTTTTTGTTCACCTCAATCAGGTTGGAGATATAACGAGCAGATATAATTGTTTTTCGGTATTTTAGTGTGCTGTCTATCCAGTCTAGTCTGATTACTTCCAACTTGGTGGAACGCCACTTTCGCTCCAATTTTCTCGAGGCGTGCTTTAGTGCTCTAGTATTATCTGTGTCCAAGGGAGCAAGTTTCTTGTTGCGTATTTCTTTTGTTTTTAGTGATGCAACCGTATCAAAAGTATTTCGCAGTGTCGAGTTTAGATCCTCATTTAGATCATTTGCGGATTTATTTACTTTGCTACTGATGAGCACGCTTGGAAGAATATCAAGAAATCTATTTGTAGTCAGAATTTATAGTACGTTTGAAACTCAATGTATACGGAGCGAATGGATTTCTTGTTTTAACGGTAAATGCAATAAGACAGTAATCCAATATTCCAGGATTCATGGGAGAAATTATTAGATTTACAATATCTATTTCTTGTGACAGAACAAAATTTAAGGTATGATTGTGGCTGTGTGTTGGACCTGAGACATTGGGAAAAAAACCATTGAGTCAATTATCGCTTCAAAGACTTTTTGAAGAGGGTCGTTTGACTTTTCCATATGAATATTGATATCGCCGAAAATGTGAATTCTATCTGCCATGACAACAAGGTTAGACAATAATTCTAGAAACGTATTGAGGAACGTTGTATATGGCCCGGGCGGCCTCTAAATAGTAGCTATGTAAAATCCAAGAGGTCTGGTTTACTTTCATGAGTAAAACTTCAAAAGAATGAAAGCCAGTGATGTGTTGAACAGTAAATGTATATTTACTGCCATAGATTTTAGGAACACACCCTCTTTTTCGGGATGCACGGGGGGATATGATCACTAGTATAGCCTCATTTAGGGCAGTACATTCAACAGGCTGTAGCCATGTTTCACACCAGCCAATAACATCTTGTTTATGATCAGAGATTAATAAAGTTACTGCAATTGCCTTTGGAGCAAGGGATCTAACATTTAAAAATCCCATTTTGAGGTTGCGAGGTAATACAGTCATTTTTATGTGTGACCGAGGTGGAGGAAGGTTTCATCTTAATAAGGTTGCTATTGTTTGCGCTTCCTTGTTGAACTTTTCTCAGCCTGGAACGAGTTACAGTCACAATAGGCTAAACTGTACTAACTATGCTATCTGCAGATTCCACTACGCTAGCGGGCTGGCTAAAAGCCTGCAGCCTGTCCTGTACCCTATCTACAAAATGTACAAAATGATTCATGTTTTTCTCTGGGAGTGTCAATGGACAGCCATCTTGAAGTTACACAGGTGCCTCTAAATATATTTGAATATCGGTGGAAACTTTCTTTCAAATAAAAAAGAGACACCTTCATATATTCTAGATTCATTAAAAATTAAGTGAAACATTTCAGGCCTTTTATGTTTTTATCTTGATAAATATGGCTTACAGTTCATGGCAATCAAAAATTCAGTATTTCAAAAATATTTATACAAAAAAATTATAATACAGAGATGTCGTCCTGAGACAAACTCTAATCAGCCTATTTAATCAACACACCTGCAAATGTTTCCTAGGCATGTTCATTTATGCACTCAATACTTGATAAGGGCTCCTTTTGCATGAATTACTTCATCAATGCGGTGTGGCTTGGAGGCAATCAGCCTGTGGCACTGCTGAGGTATTATTGAAGCCCCGGTTGCTTGGACAGCAGCATTCAGCTCACCTGTGTTGTTGAGTCTGGTGTGCCTCCTTTTCCTCTTGACAGTACCCCATATATACTCTATGGGATTCAGAGTTGGCTGGCCGATCAAGCACTGTAATACCATGGGCAGCAAACCTGTTACCAGTCATTTTGGCACTGTGGGCAGGTGCCAATCCTGCTAGAAATGGATATCAGCATCTCCATATAACTTGTCAGCAGATGGAAAGATGTAGTGCTCTAAAATCACCTGGCAGGTTGACTCTGGACTTAATAAAACACAGGGAACCAACACCCACAGATGACAAGGCGTACCAAATCATTACTGACTGTGGAAGCTTCACACTAGACTTCAAGCTATTTGGATTCTCTGCCTCTCCACTCTTGCTCTAGACTCTGGGACCTTGATTTCCAAATTAAATGCAGAATGTACTTACAGCTGAAGAGAGGACCACTGAGCAACAATGTAGTTATTTTTCTAGTAATTCACTTTGGATGTTGTCTCTGGTTCAGGAGTGTCTTGACACAAGGAATGCGACACTTTCCTGGACATGTCTTTGCGTGGTGGGTCTTGATGCACTGCCTCAGTCCACTCCTTTTGAAGCTCTCCCAAGTTCTTGAATTGCATTTGCTTGACAAATCTCTCAAGGCTCCAGTCATCCCAGTTGCTTGTGCACATTTTCCTGCCATACTTTGCATGAGTATGCTTTGATACTGCATTCTATGACCAGCCAGCACTTTCAGCAATGAAAGGGTGTCAGTGAGTGTCTTCTAGACAACTTCAGCGTTTTTCTCCATGATTGTGGTTGTGTGTACTGAACCAGGCTGAGAGACTGAAGTCTTAGGTAGTTAATTAGCTGACTAGAGCTCTTCTCAGGTTGAAATATCTGTAATGTCATTTCTTTATTATAATATTTTGATTTCCCTGAGCTGTAAGCCATAATCCATGAAAATCTAATTTATTGAGATACACCTGTACCTCAAATTTATGATTGGATTAAGATCAGTGTTCTGACTGGTTCACTAAAGGATATTTATCTTTTCATTGTTTTCACTCTGGTGTAGATTTGATTTGATTTGGTGTACTTCAGTTCATTGTCATACTTGAAGGAGAATTCCTGTCCCATTTTCTTGCAGAGGTCATCATGTTGTCCTCCAGGACCAGCCGTGTTACACTATATATACTGTATACCACACCTTCTCATGCCTTATTGCTTACATGTAAATTAATTCAGTTGTTTTCCTTGTATTTAACTTCATTTCAGTTGAGTTAATTTAGCTGGAACTGTTGGAGTCATGCCTTACCATTTGGGTGCAATGCCATGTCTTGCGATTCAAAAACCTACATTTCTCTTAAGTCTCCTTTCTGTTGTTCTTTTTTAATATCACATCGGTCATTGATTTCCTAGCCATGTCAGAGAAAGTAGTCAGTTTTCTGAATGATAGTGAATGTCATCACATCATTTTAATGAAAACCTCATAACATTGTTTTCTATTTTGGTGTAATATTGTTCTACTGTGATTGAGTTCAGAAAGAAAACTTTAGGTTATACTCCTTATCTCTCATACCACCAGTGCGTAACTAAAGCATATTCAGACTCAATTTCAAGTTTTATTGGTCACATGATGTTGAGTGTGCAGTAAAATGCTTGTGTTTTGCCATCATAGGAACACAAATGATTAAAGTAACTCTAACATAATTACAAAACTGTAATTTTGAATCTAATATGGGCGTCTGCACATATTAGCCAGTTAAAGTAGAACTACAAAAATACAAAAATCACATTAACAGAATATAAATGTGATTGCCCAAATACATACAAGGATGGTTGATTCAATGGGGTTCAGAATGGTTTATTGCTCCGATATTTTCATATTTAAGAACACAGAGATTTGTTAGCTGTTTTAGAAAGGCCGCTGAAACTCAAAAGAAACCAACCAAAGAAAACACATCAGGAAGTGACTTTGTGCATCACCAGGTCCTTTTAACTAGATGATGATTGCTTCTTTCCTGATTACAGAGAAAGAGGGAGAAAAAACTGTGTTGACAATTGAATCAGAGGAGCATGTTGTCCTTCTGAACTGAAGACATTTGGGCTGATAACAAAGCTCTTAACTATAGTAGAACAGGAAACAGCGTTTCCGCATTCCATAGGGGCCAAACCTTTTTGTGCTGCCAGTCCTTGTGCCATGTAGCAAAGCTCTTTTAATTAAACAGGCAAACACACATTAGACATCTACATATGAAAAGTTTCGGTGGCTTGTTTTGTTAGCCCTTTTATTTTTGTCTGAATTACTTAAATGACGGTAATTGGGGGATCAGCCATGGACAGGGCCCCAAATGACTCCAAATGGATGGAGAGGCGATCAACTGTGGTGTATGGTAGGTAACTAGAATTCTTGAGTTGCCAAGTCTAATCAGTTCTGGTTTTATTTGTGCTACCATCATTTCTGGCTGCTTTTCTCTCTTAGTTCTTAACACTGAATCATTGATCTACTTACTTTTGTATCATCCAATGATTTTTTTTTTTTTCAACTCTGTTTATGGTTCCTTTGGTTAGTTTTTGTGGGTGCCTTCTCTGATGGACAGAGGTTTGTATCTTGTTTACATGCACTGCTCTTTCAAACCTTTGTATGGGTGCTATAGCATGTACTGGCAACACACATGACTTGTGCGTATTCTCATTTTGTGCAAAGATATTAGGCATTTTTTTGCATTAATTGCATTTCAAAATTGGACTAAACTACAAAATATAACATGTTGTCAAAGCATATTTCCTTTACAAATGTTGGCAAATTAACAGAGATTCTATAAACAAAATATTGTTGTTCATTATTCATCCCCTTTGTTCAGGCAAACCTGAATAGATTCACAAGTAAAATTTGACTAATGGGGGTTGTCATTATTTTCTCGGATTGGTGGGGTTTGTGTTGGAACAGCCTCTCTTATCACACTCTAATGATCGGTTTTAGCCAGTTGCATGGCAACAAACTTAATCATGGTTGTTGGCAGGTGAATGTGTTCTTTTCTTAGCACATAGGGACAGGTGAGTCATTTCTTTTAGCAGGGCAAGGACCGAGTTGAACTTTTTGATTTAAATCTACTTAAAAATATATGGAAAGATTTGTAATCAAGATATTACCTCATACTGACACAGCTTGAATACATTTGAAAAGAATCATAGGCAAATGAAAAACTGTAATCGCTGACAAAGGTGGTTTTAAAATGTAATTGCTCTGAGATTATCCTTAAAACTGATATAATATTTACAATAAAATGTGTAAAAATCCAAGAGGATGAATAGTTCTTATATCAAAAGTATGAATAGTTAATGAGACTTGTCTGGAGATTGCATGAGATTAATTCAAACTGGCAGGGCAGACTCCAGATGAGGAAATTATTATTAGTATCGTTTTTGGAAAGAGTAGATATATCATGTGTTATTTAAACTGGATTCTCGTGCATTGTGATTTTTTTCTCTTATGTCATTAGATAAACTGACTATTATGTCAAAAAATGTTTTATTGGTAGTCAAGCCAGCTGTTAAATTGCAGAAAATTTACTTTATAGCTGACCTTTGTATCTACCCTTTAAGAGGGCGCACACAAATCATTTTTTTGTCAAAATAGGGGTTTTCCGAAACAACTTATATAATAAAGCAGGCTAAGAAAAAACGGCAGCATGTTATGATGCTACAGATAACGTACTTATAGAATTTATTAATACTATTTTATAATATGCTTTATCTTCGCAGAGAAACATGAGCTGACATTATGCTTTCTTTTACTTTGTGAACCTCAAAAGCAATGCGTTCTGCCACATTTGGCACATGGCGGATGTTAACTTTGGGTGCTGAATATAGCTCTTGGGCCGGATCTCCCGAAAGCCTTCAACAACCACAGCCAGTGGTACACCAGATCTCTGCAGAGACCACCAGCATCAACAGTGAGCAGTCATGGGGAGGACAGAAAAAGGATGATCCTCTACAATACGATGCGGTCCTTCAACTTCACCAGAGAGCTGCTCCTGCAGGCAGGCATAATGTCATTCATACACATAAAGTCCTCAACAGCACCCCATGGTCCCTGCCTAAAAGGTAACGTTAATGAACTAATCAGCATTTCATCAGCTGGCTACACAAATGTCTTGCTCCACCCATATGCAATGCCACACCCACAGTTAGTTACTTCTCTACAGTGAGGTTTGTAACGAACAATGGAGCAATTGTTTGAACACTTTGTGTTGACCGGCAAGTTAGATTGTGTTTCTCTTTGGCTGTTGCATTGCATGTTGGCAGCCACCAGAGGGATCAAAACCTCACTTAACGTTTGCTCACCAGAGGTGCAGAGATCAAGGAGATGATTAAGGTGCATCATTTTGAGACAACAGATTCAATAACAGACCATTGATGGCATCTGCCATTTTAATTGATTAAAACGGCAGAACCTCCACATTCATTAACTGATGCCTTCTGATGATTTGATTGGTCATTGGCTGGTCATCGGGCAACTTCAACCAGGACATATGTCAAACGATCGATCATCTGAAATCTTCCGGCTGAAAGGTCCCATCTGGAAAACCAATTATTGTTTTAAAAGACAAAATTTGAGTGAAATTTATTCATATCTTATTGAATCTGATGGAGCACTTTCTTCTCCAGTCTCCAAACAACCTGTTGCATGTCTGAACCTAATCTGGATTGGGATTGTGTATGTTTAATACAGGCTGAGGTTCTTTTAAGACAAGATTTCATCTCTTTCTGAGAATTTTTAGAGGCCCTTGGCAATGTCAGTTAAATCAGCATGTGATAGACAGCACCATTAACAATGAACAGTCTTAGTAATGCAGTCCATGATCAAACTGGCATTGCAGTGGATACACAATCTCTTTCCATCTTCAAGACGGAAATCACCATTTCAGACACGTACTGTAGTGCTGGGGTTATTGCACGCTCTTACGCCATGCCATTACATCAATGCTATTAATACATTTCTTTCTATCAGCCAAAGAGTGTACGTCCTTAATTAATTATTCAATTAAATTAGTTGTCAACTGAACACAATGTTCCATCGGATTTGACTTTTCTTTCAACCCACCCCTCTAAACAGTAAATGGGGTCAAACTCCATTATTGGGTTGTTAGAGAACACCATGGTTAACTCTCTTGCTCAAGGGCAGAAAAAAAATCTTGAGAGTTTTAAGTAATGGTGATGCCAAGCCTTTACACACAAGTCCTGTGAGCCACTGGGGGATAAGCTCCTACAGTAAGCCAGGAGGCATTCAAGCAGCTCAAATATGGTGTTTTGCTGAGGGAGACGAAGCGACCATGGTTGAAAAGAAAGAACCTCCAGGCCGATGTCATCCAATCCACTGTCTCTAGTTGTAAACTCAGGAAAACTTAGAGGGAAAATCTTCAGCAATTGGCTTGTGGGGGAGGTTGTCTCCATTCAGTTTGATGTGAGTCAGTAATAAATAGCTAAAAATATAGCTATGTTCTCAGCTGTGATGTGAGCATCAGCCGACTCCTCCGCATTTACCCCATTTGACACAGAGCCTCTTTGATTTGACAGGGGTAAGTCCTGCTGTCTGTTGAAAGCATATAGTTGAATATTTTATGCATATTTTTCTTATTTTTACCAGAGTTAATTAGAAGGCATCTAATTGTTTTGTCTTTTAAAAAAAATGAAGTGTGTGATGTAACTCATGTCAAATCATGTGATCATCCATGCAAGCCTACTTATAATTTCAGTCATATCCACCGGATACACTTACTATTCCTAATTATATGAATTTATGAACTGATGAACTATATATGCTAATAAACTCTACTCTTAGAATGTTATGTTTTACAATGACGATCTAATACACAACAAAATACACACTACACAATGTAGGGTCTTGGCGAATCCCTATTAGTAGTATTCAAGTCAAAGTATTCTTAGAAGGGGTCAATTGCATGCGCTCTGCTTCATCCGCGGAGCTCTTCGGACCCGGTCATCTTACTGATAGGCTAATTTTGGTCACATGCTCTGATTGTTACGGACCGGAGTCTTCTGAATTGGTTGCATTGTACATTGCGAGCGATCAACTGGGAATCGAGAGGACACAACCCCGGATAGGTTTATGGTTTTGTGATAGGACTCGATAATCTATTTTGGCAGACAAAACCAATTTTAAGTATTTTTTTATTTTATTCTGGGGAGATAAAATACTTTTTTGGGTGCTTTTCAACTGTTGTTTCAACATTGACAAGATGTTGATAATACTGAAAAGAGATTCCAGCGTGTTTCTTTTGGATGCTTTTCAGGTCTTTGCTGTATGATTTACGCGGGGCCGGATGATATGGATGTAATATGTGGAATGAATTGGATCATTTATCAATCGATAGGTTTAATTCCATTCTATGCCTGAATGCAAACTTTCTTCCTTATATTTCGTATTTCTTTGACAATGGAGTGAAAAGACAAAAGGCAAAAGGATTTTCCCAAAGAATATCGATTTATTTTTCTTGAAACACAAGCCATACATACACACCAGTCTAATGTAAACCTGTGGTCTGGCTACGTGTGTTTGTTGTTATGCTTCTCTCCTCCATTTTCACTGACACCAGTTTGGATTTTTACTGTTGGATCATTCGGTTTCTAGAATGGCTCGCTTCACAGAAGATCTACCCACTCGCTATGGATCTGGAGGAGCAGGCAGAGGTGCGACGGGCGCAGGCAGAGGGGGCGCCCGTGCGGGTGGTCCTCCAGGCGGCCAAAGGATGTACAAGCAGTCGATGGCCCAGAGAGCCAGGACAATGGCCATATATAATCCCAACCCTGTTAAGCAGAACTGCTTCACTGTCAATCGATCCTTATTCATCTTTCGAGAGGACAATCTCATTAGGAAGTATGCTAAGCGAATAACAGAATGGCCATATCCTTTCCTACCCCTAACCATCAAAGGTAAAAAAAGAAATAGGTGACATCACATTGGTGTTTGTATAACACATCTGTTTTATATTTGACTAACACACAGGTAGATTTTCCTTTCGAAATATTACAAGGAGAGTTTGCATTAGTGTTGAGCTCGTTTTTAATTTAAACATTTCATTGCAATTCATAAGCATATGGGTGCTTTAATTATAAATAAATACATGTATTATCTTGGTGATCATTTCGAAGCTTATCTGCCAGTAAAATTGGATTATTCCATAAGAAGTATTATATGGCTATTCGAGTATAACACTATTAGCTTATGAACTAACCAGGTCCACCTGTCGCTTAGTTTTTTGACTGCCTGTGTTATCGACTGGCTTGTCTTTTAATGATAGTGTTAGGTCCATTTTAGTGACTTGGCGATATGTAAAAATTAACCAACTGTGCCAGCGCCTTGTCAAAAAAAATGTGGTTGTGATTATCAGCAAATGCTGCCAACAATGTCGCAAAATCATGCTACATTCTAATTGTTAAATTGTGAGTGAACGTGAAATGAATCCACAATTTGTCGTTTTTGTTCTCGACGCTTGCTTCTTGGATTAGCCTTCGTTTTTTAATCATCCCTTCTCTGTATTCTGTCTCGTTTTCCATATTGCTTTAGTGTTATTATAAGTATAGTTTCAACTGTTGCTCCTCGTCGATATTTTCAATTTGTTAGGCGAACGCTTAAAGACTTCTAAAGACCGCTTGCTCTGAGTTTGCACAAGGTCTTGGTTCGGACTTCGCAGGCGCTCGATCTCTCTCCATGGTCCTGAACGCGCTTATGCTCTCCCTGCCACGCCGCTTTGAACCACAAGTGCTGGAGGGCGTACGACAAACACTACCAGACCGCTAGATCTGTCCATAACTCGTATCTGTTGTGTGGGTGTCAGTGAGAACACCACTCAACGTGTCTGAAATGCAATACAGTAGTGGTTAAATATGTAGCTGTGCCCTCGATAACTCATGAACGTTTAGGCAATGAATAAACAAAGGTTTTTAATTAAAGGGGCAGAACCACAATACTTTCTATTTGTAAAACATATTGACCGAAGCCTTGACTCCTCCCTAACATTTAATTTGTTCACTCATAGTCGAAGTATTAGCAGTGCTTGGGGTTTTGCGTGCGTGCGTGTTTAGGTTTCTTGCTGCCCTGAGCAAAGGATTCGAGACTCTAGAATGATGGGTCGATGAGGTCAGTAAAGCCTTAACGTTCCTCTGTGACTTGCTGTTACACAAAGGCATCCTCCTCGGGGAATAACCCTAGAAATGGATTGTAGAATGAATCAGCCATAGAAAACGGATTTAAATGGTCACCCAACTGGAAAGATGTTGTAACCCATGTAGCTCTATAGGGTCTTGGCCACACTTGGGCAAACGATGGTCCATTGCTGTAGGTCAACTCTGTAGGATTAGCTAACCTACCATCTTGCCATGTGTAATTCACACAGTATGCACATCCATGTGATTAGTGTCATTCATAGGTTCAATTACTGCAATGGATCAACAACTTTCTAAAGCTGCAATGCATATCTCTCCACATGCTTACTGATCAATGTATTTTGTCTTCGGTGGCAACTCTCCTTAAATATGGCAGGTGGTGGCATTTGGGCAGTTGATCCCTGCTCAATCTACAAAGCCTTTCACACAGTCTGGATATTTGCATGTGTTTTAAATTTACTATGATGATTGTTTTGTTGGAATACTTATATAATCGTATACAGATTTATCTTTAACTAGTCTTGAGGTTCCTATTAAGATACATGTCATAGCTAGAGTTTATTTAGTTGTTAACAAAATTCTGTTATGCCTTGTGTTCCTTAACGTGTACACTCCGTTTGAGTACTTGATCCTGGCCACCATTATTGCCAACTGCATTGTTCTGGCCCTGGAGCAGCACCTTCCAGCCAGCGACAAGACTCCTATGTCAGAACGCCTGGTAAGTTTCAACATTCATCTCTTTGGTTATGAACTAGGGTTACGTCCCAAATGGCACCATTTTGCAGTGGTCTGAATATGTAGAAAACAGAATTACGGTGCCATCTGGAACATAGCCTATTTTGATCCCACATCCTCTGCTTTTACTTAATGCACGATTTACTTTTTTCTAAAGTATTTTTCTTCTGTTTGTTTGCATTAAAAGTGCAGTGTGTAGCTGATATGTTAGCAGATTTCTAAGAGGTGGACTGAAATAGAGAACTGGCTCTAACCTACTAGTAGAGCTCAGTGATGAGGCTGACGAGACAGCCCAAATGTCCTCCGTCCAGTCCTTATGCGCAGCGTCTCACCTGCTGGGTCGCCCCCACACCCTCAGAGGGCAGCAGCCTTCCGTCGTTAGTGCCCGGGACCATGAAGATGTGTGTCTCCATCTCCTCCCGGCCGTCATGCTGTTATTCATCTGAGCTTCAAAACAAGCAGCCTTTGATCCCCCTTCCCCTCCTCAGGCCCGCTGTTCCCCTGCCTGCTAACATGCACAGCTTAGACCCCCATTGGAATCCTGCCAGTCGAGTCAAGCCATTTAATGTATGTCTATCCCATAAGCAGTGAAAGAACGAAGCCGGCAGAGGCTGCCTCGTGACCAGTGGTGAATGTGGAGCTACTTCTCTAATTCAGCATATTTAGACACCAACGATAAGTGCTTTGCACACAGATGTGATCTTAAGGATATTGAGACTCCTGGAAGTCTGCCTTAGAGTGAAGAAAAATGCATGAAAGGCGCTGCTGGAACAGCTTGGCAAGATAAAGTTAATGACTCCCCCTCAACAGTGGCCACCTGCTCCTGTTCGCAATTATGTCCCTGTATGCACAGTCAGCAGTAGAGTGTTGTAGTGGCACAAGAAAACATAAATGTCTCTCCTCTCCTTGCCCTTCTCCTCAAGTGGAATCATGTAATACAAGCATCCTTGTAATTAGGCAAACAACGGCTATTAATGATGGATGAATAGAGTGATGAATAGATTAAGGTGTGTTTGTTAAGCGGGGGTCCTTAGAATAGAATCCTGTCAACAAGTGTCGCTTTTCAGATCCATAGCAGCGCTTTACCTATGTAGTCCCTTGTGATTTACTCACTGGTCTTCCGCTGTCTCATAGTTAAGATGGAACATTCATTATTCATGAACATTTTATATCTATACATTATAGATGCTTACACGGTCTACTCCACATCAATCATTTATGGATGGATCCTCTGGCCTGGCCATTAAATGTAGATTTAAAATGGCATTGTTTTGCCTGTTCTTTTTTTAGAGCAGACAGAAATCCATAAGCCCGGAGTGCTTTGGCTGTGTCTGCAATGAGATCACTATTAAAACTTTTAAAACCAATTTCTCTGGATGAACAATAAATCAAATAATTTAAAGCTCTGACATTTGACGTATCATTTCCTGTTACTGTAACATTTATTAAACAGGTAAATTTGGTTTACTTCTTGTTCATGGTCATTAGACCTTACAGCTGTCAAACTCTTTTGATATTATTTGTGTTGGGATACCTGCGTTGGTGGTTGGAGATTAGCTATGTGTGGGAAATGGAAAGTAACAGCGAGAAAGGTTTGTGTAGGGCGTGAGATCTCCTTTACTAGTGCTTTGTGAGTGACAGTGCCTCAGGCCGCCACTGACATTAAAGAATGACTGTAAAAAAAGTGTCATGTCATGTACCTAATTCAACACTGCTTTGGATGAGAGCAAGGGTCATCCTAGTGGTAAATGGGGTTTTGTTAAAGATCTCCATAAAACTACATTGGTTTGGTATCTGTTTTAATGTTTTTTAAAGTATGAATTCACTAGTTGCCTTTTAGAAGATCACGAAGCCTCATGAAATTATTATAGAAATACATTTGAATGAAATTTGTAAGATTCGTTAACAGTAAAATCCATCCTGTTATCTTTTGCAAATGGTAATGTGTTATGATGAATTTGTAAACCTTGTCGATTGATAATGATGTCCAAAATTACGTTTGGTATTGTTGCGAAGGATATGTTTTCATCTTCGGTCTTGATTTATCCACCAAGAGAGGGTTCCGTTCGTCAAACTAATCACAGAACGCTGGTTATAAAAGTAAAAGTAACCACACCAGTCCTACTCTCTCCCCCTCTCTCTTCAGCCATGCTTCATTAACCTCTCTCATCTAACACAAAGTTGTCTCTCCCTCTCCCTTGTCCCATGTCTCTCTCTTTTAGGACGACACTGAGCCCTACTTTATTGGAATATTCTGTTTTGAGGCTGGCATTAAGATCATCGCCTTGGGCTTTGCATTTCACAAAGGGTCGTACCTCCGCAACGGCTGGAACGTAATGGACTTTGTGGTTGTCCTCACCGGGTGAGTCCCGGGCCCAACGGGCTTGTGTCTGTGTGAGTCTGTGTAGAGGGGTTTGATGAAAGAAAGCCTGATTTGTTCGTGTGCATGCGTGTTTGTATCTGTTTTATGAATGTGTATGAGGGGCCTTAACGCTGCAGCTGCCCAGATTTGGCCTTGTCAGCTGTAGTGTCACACACGATGATTAACTGAAACTTGCAAAGTGCTATGCCGCAAAACCACCTGAAGTTACGATACATTGTACTGACACATTTACACATAAGTCATTTAGCAGGTGTTCTTAGAAGTGCGTACATTTCTTCTGGTATAACTAAGGGGACAGGTAGGAGAATATAACCTTCATGATTATTTGATATCTATCAATCTGACTCCATATTAGGTGTAAATGTGAGTGACCGTAAGTGACCATAATATGCTGGTAGTTCTTAGTAAAGGTAGCTAACTAATTACATCACAAGCCTAGCATTTAAAGGTCATGTGGTTCTACCACATCTTACGCACATCTTCAATGCTTCTCTTCAGTCACGTACAGAAGTCAATAGTTTATGTTGCAATCCGTAACTCAGGTATGACCAGTCTGGTTACTATGTGTGTGTACTTATACAAGTTATCATACATGTGACCAAATGTGCAGAATGATGATCACAAACTGTCCAATTAAAATGGCTAGCCTTCCTGGGCCTGCACAGATTGTTTAGAAATCCAGAATTTAGGGGTGTCAAGTGTGGTCACTTAGACTTCCTTATGTGTGAGTAATAATCAGTAACCCTACGAACACGAGTAGGGATATGGGTTCCCTGTGACTCCACCGTTTGATTGAAGGTGAACAAGGAATGCTTTCGTAATCTAGATTTCAAAGTAATACTATTTGTTCCAATTAACCAATAAAGTTACAAAAGTATTGACCTTGTTTCATACTAGCAAAATGTCCTCCCAAATCACCTAAGTGTACCATATCCTTAGTATGTACTTAGTGTAAAAACTTATGCTAGGAGCATCCATTAACACTACTAGAACTAAGTAAATCGTCCCGCTTTATCTCAACCAGACAGGCGATTCCAAACTTCCCTATTACATCTATAATAGGATCACCTTGGCTAAATCAATGAAATCAAAGAAATCGGCATTCACACATTTACGTTTATTCAATTCACACCATCCAAATCTAGACACTTAGTCTTACCGAATTCTTCACCCAGTTAACATTCACATGTAACAAAGGATTCATAACATGTGCAGCATTGAAACCTATTGGAGAGTTCATCCCTTTATGGGGCACTCATTAAAAAAACAAAGATCAGTGCGGTGAATCCGAAAAGTGTCATAATTCTACTTTGTTAAATTGTCCATCTTCACGCTTGGTTTGTCTGAGCTGATGTGGCTACCTTGGCCCCCGCCTTGTATGTCCTCTCCTTTCAGGAAGCAAATAGGCCCATTGGTGTGAGATTAAGATGTCCCACTGAGCTGAAACGCCAGACAACATGGCACCTTCACAGACCTCCCAAAACACGTCTTTCATTACACTACACTAATCAAATTAGTTTCATGAATCAGTTTTCACAGTCTCTTTATTGCCATTTTGAATATCTCTTTTGGCCCACCCTTTTTGATGAAAGGGGTCAGTGGAAGATCAGAGGTAATGGGCTAATTAGGCCAAATATAAAAAATGAGTTGGGTGTCAGTGGTACAGCAATAATTGTTTGACAGAAATATATGGATGGATGTTTCATGTATCTGAAGTCTGGGGCTAACGCGTTTGAATTCCGGGGCTAACGCGTTTGAAGTCTGGGGCTAACGCGTTTGAAGTCTGGGGCTAACGCGTTTGAATTCCGGGGCTAACGCGTTTGAAGTCCGGGGCTAACGCGTTTGAAGTCTGGGGCTAACGCGTTTGAAGTCCGGGGCCAACGCGTTTGAAGTCCGGGGCCAACGCGTCTGAAGTCCAGGGCCAACGCGTCTGAAGTCCGGGGCCAACGCCCCTGAAGTCCGGGACCAACGCGCCTGAAATCCGGGGCCAACACGTCTGAAGTCCAGGGTTAAAGCGTCTGAAATCCAGGGTTAATGCGTCTGAAGTCCGGGGCTAGAACTTTGTTTGGCTTGGCTGAGTGAAAGTGTCTGGCTGGCAGGGAAACTACCAGCCAGTCTCTGAAGAATGGTGATGGTTCTGTAATTGATTGAGCCCAGATATGGGTGAGAGGGTAAGACTACCTATGTGGAGGAGTAGCAAGGTAA
The DNA here is from genome assembly GCA_016801105.1 of Esox niger. Taxonomy (NCBI): domain Eukaryota; kingdom Metazoa; phylum Chordata; class Actinopteri; order Esociformes; family Esocidae; genus Esox; species Esox niger. Next base: position 57,348 of record JACXGJ010001513.1, on the reverse strand, counting down.
CACCATACAAACAAATCTGAGACAAAGAGAAAGTAATATTTTAATGTCAAATTATACCAGTGAAATCGAATTACTTCATGTTCTCTTGAAGTCACCGCAAGTACTCATTTAATGAAGTCCAGTTCTAATGAAGCCTGGCAATTTGATAGTTGATCATTAACTAGTGAATTATTCTTGGGTTATTACAGTGAAAATTATGTTACATTAGTTTCAGCTGATACTTAACGGAAAAATGTAAGATGGCCATGGAGTCAAGGGTTTTGCTCAGGTACGTGCCAGCAGTGCCCCCTCCAGGTCCACGCTAGCAGCGTCAAAAATGTTGACTTACGTGTTCCCAGATTCACGTGTAGGTAGTATACTTTTGCATGCATATGAGACAAAGCTCTTAAGTAATTGCGCTGCTACTTTATGACAAGTCTAACAAGATTAATATGGTGATTCTATTACAGGGACCATTTGGGGATTTTCTGCATAACAAACAGATAAACAAATGGTTGTGAAGGTTCAGCTCCACAAATTGCGCAATTCCTACCTTTTTTACAAATTTACTAAACTAAGGAAAAATCTAGACTAACAAGAAACAAGGCAAGCCTCGTTCAGCCGGCCCGCAATAGAAAGTGTTGCCCACATGGAAGGCTGTGTCCTTAACCATTACACCACAGAGCTTTACATTTGCCACCTGTCAGTATAGTCACTTGTCTATACTGGCACCTGACATCTGTATATCCTGTACAAATTAACTTTTGCCACTGGCCGTTTTAATAGTTAATTGGCCATTTGTGAATGACATTGATACAGTTAAACTGACTAACATTTCTTATTAAGTTTACCTCCCCCACAAGTAGCGTCTATGTATGCCGTTTGCCACTGGTCGTTTTAACAGCGTATTAGCAAGTAATAGGTTTTACCGGTAACTACTAACTTCCTGGAATAGTCATAAAAATTGAGCAATTGCTAGCGAGTCTGCCAAAGATATTTCATTTCATGGCATAAGAATGTATTTTTTCTTTCACGGCAAAACAACATCTTTCTTTCATTCGTGAATGACATTTATACAGTAACTATCAATAAAGCCGATAATTCATCAAGTGGTAAGACAAGAGAATCGTGGAATCTAACAGAAGTAAATGTGGTTGCTCTCAAAATATTCAAACTTATGTCCTCCACATGAGAAGCACTGTCTTTAACCACTACGCCACGGCATTACACCTTACAACAGATGCTAGACTCCACTGGGGATTGTATTAAACTGACTAACCTTTCTTATTAAGTTTACCTCCACCGTAGCATCTATGAACTGTATTGCTTTTGCTACTGGCCGTTTTAACAGCTTATTAGCCAGTAATAGGCTTACTAGTATCTTCTAACTTTCATTAGAGTTAATCATTAGAGTTGAGTAATTGCTATCAAGACTGAAGATGAACATTTCCATGCCAGAAACTGTCGCAATATAACCGTATACAGTTTCAGTTAAGGCTTTCCTTAAAGTAGATACTATTGGTTTTAGCCAGCAAAGTTTTTGTCTATTCGGGATAATTTATAATGCATACATCACTTACGAACTCGGGACCTATAGTTGCCAAGTTCGCCTCTCTAACCACTACGCTATTCAACACGGGGAAGTCAGTCAGGCAGTCAGTCACTCACTCAGTAAAAGACATTAGCTCTTAGCCGGCTCCGCTTACGCGGTCTGGCAAAAAATATGTTTCATGATGGTCATGACTCTTCCTTGTGTTGTGCCTAACAGGTCTTAGCTGTGGCATATTGGTCATGTTCCTCATCCCTAGTGCCTTATTGCTTAAATAAATCCACAAGAATGTTTTAGATGCTTTTATATTATCAGTAGTTATTACGGTCACTGTACTCCTCTCCCCTCTTCCTTTTTTCTCTAGAAAACAATTTAACATTGTCAGCTTGATAATCATTCAACAGATGGTTAAAGATGTGCCATGCTCAACCAGGATGGATAGTACAGCTATTGCAATCTAACAATTATACACCAATAATTATGTCCAATAATCGGCATTCAGACTAGAATGTACAAGGCGGATATTGTTATATGATCCCATGTAATTTGTATTATTCAGATTCAAATGTTTGTGCTGTATCTCTGTATAGTCCTTCTATAGCTGTAGTTGAAATACATGTTCTTTGATATTCTATGTTAGCTTAATCTTAAGGTAATCTACTTGCTCCTTTTCCATCACTGCTTTCAGGCTGCTCAAACTCCTCTAATCTTATTACTGTCAATATTACTGTCAATTTCAAAATACTGCAATCCTTGGGAAAATGTGAGACCTTTTAATCTGTCCTGATCATGCATCAGCATTTCCTGTCTCTGAACACTGAACACTTAAAACTATTGGAACTAACTTGCAGATAAAACAGCCAACCACAACTCTGAAAATGTTCATGACATGAAGAAAAACACAGGCTTTTTTTATCCAGTGGTGACATCACCTTTCAGAATGACTGGTTCCATCCAATTAAACTCTGTTACCTGATTTTGAGAACACAAATCTTCTGCCGCTGCAAGACTGGATATTGGGTTTCAGGTACCTGACAAAATAAATTATAGACTTGATTTTAAAGACTCGTTACGCAGGAATATGTAATTATTTACTTAATTTAGAAACCTAGTTCCCAGTTTGAATTTGAAAGGGCCTTTGGTCTATTGAACCTTTGACAGAGTAATTAATCAGTTATATGCTGAAGAACTGTGAAAAGGAGAGCTCTTTCCAGTTTCTTTGTCAGTATGTTTGACTGATAGCTAGATTATATTCAAACAAATTAGGCCATCCACATGAGTTATTATGTGTTTATACCGTACATTACAGTATTTAATTGAACATCCATAATGAGCTCTGTTTTATTTCCCTCCCTTGAGTGCTTGCCAGGTCTATGCTCCTTTGTTTAGAAAGACAGCTACACTAGTTGTTCACACTCTGAAACAGCAGGGCATCATTATTATTGATCAAGACCTGAGTTGGCCTTTTACAATGCTTAGAAACAGCATAGCAACCAAAATCAAATGTTCTCGTGGTGTGGTCAACCCCTTCACTCGCTGTTAATTGTAAACTGATGTGACCTGCCGACAAAACACTGACAGTCATGTTGTTTGTTGTCATCTGTCTTTGGGCTTGATGTTCACATCTAAATGTTAGGAAAACGAGATGGCCCTTGCTGACTTCAAAGTACTGCTTTCAATTCATCAACCTTTCATGTGCTTTTTCATTTGATATGGACCATCAATTGTGGGCATCAAAGTGGCAGTAGCCTGGTAGGTAGGGTCACTCTGGTCTGTTATGGCTCCCAACAGCATCAATGAATTGTCCCTTTGAACCTCTGTCATAGTTGCCACCTTTCTCCTACTTCTCCACAGTAATGGTTTTGCTCTCACAAGGTCTTTTAACAGGGTAGGACACAGGGAACAGACACAGAGGATGTGTTCAGGTCCTGCTGGACATTTTATTAACATAACTGGAAGGTGACAGGAGGAGGTGAGGGAGAATTCATCAACAGAAAATAATCTGCTGTGCTGGGTTGCAACGTGGTCCCTGTTGCGGCCACCTGGTGGTGCTTTTGGAAGAATTGGCTCTGGCTATCAACTCCTTGGTGGGCCCTGCACCCTTCTCCCTTCTGTTTTTCTCCTTTCATAACTCCTCTGTCGCCAGGCTTGGAGCTGCTGTCCTCCTGCCAGCTCTTTGATTTTCTCCCAGTGCATGACATTATTCAGAGGCTTCTGTTCCATCCCTCCTCTCTGCCTGCTCTCTGGGAGCCTCTTTATATTTCCCTTGACGAGGTCCCAATGATTTACAGCTGGGCAAGTGTGGGGCTGGCCCTTGGAAGGTTTGAGAACCTTTTCTTCCTTCATGACATAGGTGCCAACCCTGTTATAGGAAACATAGGCTTGCTCATTGTGCATAAAACCGTATTACTTGGCTCTACTGTGCATTCCAAAGGTGGAAAGACAAAGGGAATTGACAATAATACAAGTGTTCAGGGCTCTGGGTTGGAGTTTCTTGAGAAAACATACAACAACAACAACAAGAACTGGAGAAAAACTCAAAACAGTGAACCGTGTGGGCTAGTGAAAGAGCGGCTTCATGTTGGAGGTTTGGGGGGTACCAGTGCGGGTGGTCCTGGTCTTGCTGCCTTGGCATGTTCCAGCAAATTTCCAGGGTAGAGCACCTGCAGGGGTTGTGTGGGAGGATGTCACTCTCTTCCGCTCAGTTCCTTCTGCTACTTCTTCTTGTGCACAGAGCTGCTCTTCTGGTGCCCTTTTATGATCCCCTGACAAGGCTTTATTGGAAAGAAGTGTGCCAAAGGAGGCAGCTGACCTGTGTTCAAAGAACACCTTTTTCCAGATGGTTCTCGTGGGTGTGTCACTCTGACCTTACTGCAGGAAAAGCCATGTCCATGCCACAATATGCAATCTGAGGGAGAAACAGTCTGTGTTAGTGTGTACTGTAATTCTGGTTGTGTCTGACCTTGAGGCTAAACTGCTAAGGAAATGTTGACTGTGTTTGTCTGATTGTCTCAGCTGAAAAATTCACCAGATTGAGTTTGAGCCAGAAGCAGGGAACTGTCAGAGGGATTTGATGGACAAAAGGGTGGATCCTGAGATGAGTGTTAATAAAGAATATCCCCGCTCAGTGTTAGAGCTGCACGATTCAGTCCGTTGTTTTTCATCTTCCAAAATAGTGAGCTTTGCCCTTTGTTGGTGTTGTTCTGCATAGGACCAGAGGTTTCATCTGATCTGTGGTCTAATGTGACCAAAGGTCTGTAGAAAGTGTACAAAATGGCATGAAAAGCTTTTTACAAAATCAAATTTGTAGCCAGGGGATGAGCCCACAGACTCCCACCTACATGGTCCACCTGAATGTGTGACTCACTGTTTCGCTGTTGTGGAGAGTAGAAGTTACTTTCCATTGCCTACACCTTCAAGTGCACTAAGTAATATCATAGGATACGGAATTTGTCTTACAATTCATGTATTTTTGTTAAGTCAAAATATACTACCCACTTATAGTAGCCATGTATTCATCCAATATTAAGGTCCTGAAAAAGTGCTACTGTTAATAAAAATGATACTTTCATAAAGCTTTGACATGGACAGTGCTGCAACCATGCTATGTTTGCATGATCTCAGCTGAAAATTCAGTGAGCCCATCTTGGGTTTTCCACCAATCACTTAAAGTGTACTTTACGGTATAAATACTTGCAAAAGTATATGTGCAAAGAAGTGAATTAAATACTGTATATTGCTAATCCACCAATGACACCAGTACAATATTTCCTTCAAAAAAGATCCTAGTCTATGTTCCTGATTTACTTCACTGTTTTATTTCTGCATGATGTGGTATATTCTTTTGGGGTGAGATCTAGACATGGGCAGGGGACTGTGCTTGGTTGGTTTTTCACTGTTGGTGTTGAGACTTTTATGCTTGTCTTTCTGGCAAAGCCAATCCTCAGAAGATTTTGTGTTTTTTGTCTTATCTGCTTGAGCAGTTTGAGAGTGCTGGTGTGGAACGCTTTTCCCCACATTGTAGCTGGCAGATACCAGCACATCTCCCTGTCTGCTGGCCACTGTGCTCCAGGGTAATCTACATTTCTCTCTCTGTCTTGCCCTGTCTCTCTGTTTTTTCTCTTTCACTCAACTCTCTGTTTTTGTATGTCACACTCACACTCTCTCTCTCACTCTTTTCACTATACTAACTTTTACACATTTTACTAACTTTATGAAAACTTGCCCTTTAACACAAATTCTAATCCTGGACCTCAATATAATCCTAAAATCAACTCCAAGCCTAAAATTGTGTTTTGACAATGAAAATGTTCTCACTTCATATGATTTGCCATAGGTTTCTGTTCTTATGAGGGCTTAACATTCTCACAATTATGCTAATACATGCACATTATACATTTATATTCTGATTTGCAACAGTGACAATCAGAAATGTCTCTATGTTGTCTGCTCCTCTTTCAATCTCAAATCTCAGCTGTCCTATAAAAATCACTGGCTTTTAATTTGTTCTAAAATTAAATAGGTAAATATGGCAGATTTAGGTGATTATAATAGAAACCGGTCATTATAATGGCTTTTGCAGAAAGAGCTTGTTGGTGAGAGTATTCCAAATGCCGGACCAGGAGTGCGTGTTGGGGTAGTCATTGTGAAGAGGACCTTTCTGAATAGCTGACATGCTGACAGTTGGACTTGCATCCCATCTGAGCACAGTTTGCATGTATTGGGATGCCCCCAGTGCTTGTGAGAGCATACCATGTCATGTATCTGCTTAAATGTTACGCCCTGCAGCATTACATTTCTTTGATGCGTTTTTGTACCATGTGGATCAATACACCAAGAACTGATCAAGAGCTTGTAGATCAGGGAAAGAAGCCGTGTCAGCCCAGCCGTAGTGTATATATAGTAACCTAAAAGAAGACCTCTTATCTGATTATCCATTAACTACTCTCATTCAGCTGGACACTAACAATATGTGCTGCTGTGCCAATCAACACCAGCTGCAGGTGTGTCTTTGTTCCTGCCCGCATCTCTCTCCCTCATGAGTACATGCTTCTTTGGCACCTGTGTGAGGGCAGACGTAGCACTGCAGAAACAACAAAAGATTGGATTGTGATGTGCCACGTACTACAAGGGGCCACTTCCTGTCGTATATATTATTATTCCTGGGCCTGTGTCCTAACAACTCAACCCTGCTCTTTATCCTTCTCTAATCCATTGCATCAGAGCGGGTGAATCTGATGACATCATTTTTCTACTGTACCATCAAGTGTCCAAAATTTCTTCCGTTTTGTGTCATGATGACATACCACTTTTCCATTGGAAGGGTCAGTACTTATTTTATGTCTTCTGCTGTTCCTCTGTGCAGTGGTATCGATGTCAGGCATAGTGTAGATAATAATGAATAGCTTGTGAATCAGTGCAATTCTTTGGTACTTTCTGCACAATCACACACACTACATCTGTGTTGTTGCGCTGGTAGTATTTCTGTGAGCAGATGAACTAGAGAAAGCCACAGCTGAAGTGTTTGACTGGCAGGTTTCTTTTCACACATGACTTGCTTAATGCTAATTAGCATGAATGTTTTTTTTCTTCAAAAGAACAGCAGCAATTACTAAAGTCATTTAATGACCACATTTCCCAAAATGTCATTGAATTCACCTGTCATAGTTGAGAACATTTTACTGTGACAGGTCGTAATTATTACAATGTTTGTAAGAATATTTGTCTTCCTTATGGATTTCACATCATCTGAATTTGCCATATTTTATGATTATGTAATTTTGAGGGGGGGGGGGGACAGCTTTGTGATGTTTAACTGACTGTATAAAGCAAGATGTTATGTTGAGAAATGTGTAATGAATGCCTCCTAAATGTTTCAAAGGCTTAATCTTTTGTAATCATGGAACCTTAATTCACACAGAAGTAGTTCTATGGATGCCAATATGTGGGCCAGTTTACCGGACTGAAAAATTAGACTCTTGATGTTCTGGGGAGTCCCTAAAAAGCCTGGATGAGCCCATCACAGACATATCTGTGTCAATGGGGTTAACGTCAATGGGCCCTTTACAGAATGAACAAAGTAAACAGCTAAACCAATCAAAACAGCATCTGGGCTATCTATTGCATTAGATGCAATGTCATAATTCAGAGACTCGTTTATGGCTATTGTCTCAGCGAAAGACTTTGGAGAAGCCTTTCTAAAACATATCTGCGCCCATATATTTTAATTGTAAAATGCGGCATAAGGCACCTTTAACTAAAGTTGACTCCTGGACAATGGCTGCTGCCAGTGCCCTCTTCTGCTGCAGCCAGGGATTTGGGTGACATATCTATCCACTTCCATTAAAACATTTAAACAAACGATTTGTCAACAGATCCTCTTGGCTTTGAGGTCCAGGCACATAGGTCTCTGTAGCAACATCCACTTCTCAACACTCACAAGAGGAGGGTATAGAGTTCTGTGTTGTTTCAGTTTCCATGCCTGCATTATGTGTCCCTCAAACCCTCAAAACTGATATTACTGTAGTGTCCCTTCTCCTAAAGAGCAATGCAAAAGAGTTTCATAGAAAGGGCTGACAATAAAAAATCCATTGACGTGCCCTTTAGCAAGGGACATGTTGCTCTGGATGAGGGCTGTGTCTCTTTAGCTTCACAGTAAGTGAAGAGACTGTCTGATTTGTGCACAGCCTTCCTCCTCCAGTTTCCCTTCTGTTTCATTGCATCTACCAGGAGGGAGGCTGCCGTTCACGCCTCGCCTCACTGGAGAAACGCTCTGTCTGTTCGCCCAGAGCCCCCTTGTGCGTGCCCTATCTCTGTGGCATATCTGACGGAGAGAGAGACAGACAGAGGGCACAAACAGTATCTACAGACAGGATAGAGTGAGGAGAAGGTAAATAGGTCACAGAGAGAAAGAAAAAAATGTGTGAGACTGTGGATGAGGCGATTAGCTCAAGGTATGAATTTGAGTCCAGTTGTCCAAGCCTGATGCCAGCGCTTGTCTGTGTCTGCTTGTTATTCTCCTGGGATATTGATCTCAAGCATTGGAGACTATTGATAAGGTACTGCCCCCCACTGCCTTCCTTATAGCCATTGGTGCATTTTAAATGGCACCCTATATAGTGAATGTTTGTTTTGAGTTTGATGGGGCCTTGACAGAAGTACAGTAGGGCACTATGAAGAAATAGGGTGCCATTTAAGATATAATCTTAATCTTGTTATTTGCTCATGCTGACAAAAAATTAGGGACTAAACCTTGCTGGGCTGGAGGTTAGGTCATTCACAGCCCATGATAGGTGGTATGTGGTCTTCAGCAGTGGTCATGAAAATGGATGCTAAATGTTATACCTGCATAATGGTTTAAGGTACAATGCTACTCCATTAAATATATACTGTATTATATCATAAAAACCATTAACAAGCGGAACTTTAGATATTCAACATATTTCTTATTGTTTTCCTTTTTCAAAATGATGCATACCAATGCTTATAAACACATACATGTGGCCCTTTACTATTTTGCTACAATATTGTCACATTTTGCATAAACATATTTTATTAATTAGCATTAAGAAAATACAACCAGCTCTTTCTTTACAAAAGACAATTTGTTACTGCCCCCTTGAAATCTCCTGTCAGATTTCACCATGGCTTGCTCCCAGAGAATTGCAACAATATTAGTTAGTTGATGCCTCCTTGAATATTAAACACCAGGTAGAATTTATTTGTACTAAAATAGAACTTAATCCTTTTTCTTCCTTTATACCAATAAAATAGATTCATTTCTCAATAGTTCTCAAAAAACATCAAGAGGTTTTTATCTGTCTTGTCATGTAATTGCAGTGTCGGTGTGTTTAATCTCCATTCATATATCAGCTTTGAGAAAAACAAAAGATTTTTTTCTGGTGTTCTATTTCCAACTATAACTCTGCCTATTGTTTAAAAATGTTTCCTGATAGTAAAGTCCAGGAGAAAATGTGGTTTGAGTAGGTAATCTAGTGCATTAGCAACAAACCCCGTTCAAATGGAAGGGTTTGATTAAATTACTTGTTTCAATAACTCAGTATAACTAGAAGCTTCAGGATAACAATAAAAGGGGGCATTACAGAGATATCTCTTGGCTAACCCCGTAAAGAAGACTACTTTTTCAGCGGCTTGCCCACCATCTAATGTCCAGTCAACAATAAGCCAGCACAACAAGGCTGTTAACAGTCTGAGCGGTGCCTCTTTGATACATTTCTAGAATGTTCTATGTATTCACAGCTCATATTGCCTGACAGACATCTTTTCTGAAAAACTCTCCCCTGACTGCCAGGACTGCTGGAATGATGCATTTCAACAAATGCATCATTTTACAAAGCAATCGATTTGCATATTGAAAAGATTCTGCTGAGATAATGTATGAATTCACACACACAACACAACATATAAACCAGTGGCTGTCTGATATCCTGCGGTGCCCTCAATGGTGCCACCACTACTGCATCATCACGGAGGCTGACCCAGGAGAGACTGTTCAATCTATGGGTGTGAATGGGAAGCGGTGAGTGGCGGATGAACCCCTGAAGGAGAACCTCCCTTCACCACCAGGCACTGCCTGCATGCCTTTTGCAGTATGCGTGTGCGCTAGCTCACACATGAGTATGTGTGTGTGTGTGTTATGTGTGTGTGTGTTATGTGTGTGTGTGTTCACACAGGTGGTGAATTTAGTTTCACTCACGTAACTGCTTCCGGCACATGTGATGATTGAGCCTTCTTTAATTGTTTTGTAAAGATCTTTGTTTGCATGTCTTGTGTTGCTTCCTTGATAAGATCCCCCCCAAAAAGAAGTAATTGTGTACAAGCCTTTGACTACAATAATTTGCCCTTGTGGTGATGATGTTTGGTTGCTCAATCACACTTGTTCCCTTCTTCTCCTCTCTCTCTTTCCCTTTACTTCACACTCTCAGATTGTGGAATATTTTGGGAATAGCACTTCTTAGAACCTCTTGCTCCCCATGGCTGTTGATATACTACCGTCCATCCTGTGTCGCATAACCGAGAGAGATAGAGAGAGATGGAAAAAGAGCAGGACTGAAACAAATGTGGCTAATTACAGTACTTCATCACCCAAGAGGGAGTAGGAAGTATTTAGTTAAATTGTTGACGAGATGGTCTTTGAGTTGTCACATCAGAGATGACTTACAGTTGCTGCTTCTGGTCATTAAACCAAATAAGCTTTTCATTTACTGAGGGAGTTCAGATCTCACCAATAACCAGTCCCGATTAACCAGTATATACCACAGCGTAATATACATTCTTTATCATTTGAATGCTGATGGTTTTTAACTTGGCCATGTGTTCTTTCTTGCTATATTGGGTTAATCAAACACCACAGTGTATCTTGTCAGGATTGGTCCTTAAAGAAAAATCTCTCCCAATCATCACTCATTCACTGAAATATGGTCCTTCTATAGTCGTCTTGGATTGGATGTTGACTGGATTTATACAGAAAGCTTATCTGCCTAGTTTTCTCTCTGCTTCCCCTCTTATCTCTCCCAATCTCATACTCTTCTTTCCTGATCTCATACTTTCTCTTGCAGTCACATTGTCTGTCTCCCTCTCTCTGTGAGTCTATCTCTCTGTTTCTCTGTCTCTTTATTTCTCAGTTTCTTCTGTTTCTCTATGTCTCTATCTCTGTCTCCTCTCTCTGTTTCTCTGTCCCAAAGTTTCTCTCTTTGTCTCTCTGTAGTTCAAGTACACGTTTATTTGTCATTACAAATTAACAACAGCGTTATTGGCAATGAAATGGTTGATTTCCCAAAACCTCCTAAAAAGTGCAAGAATGAGTAACACAATAGAATAAAAAGTAGAATGAAAATAACATAAGAAGAAATGTAAACAAGTAAGTAATAAAATCTCCCTCTCTCTCTTCCTCTGTTGATTTAGCTTTGGGCCCTGTACTACCAACAAGTCTACCCATCCCTCCCCCTGACATTTAAATGTTAATACAGCCTCAGATCTCAGTAAACCCCCCATGATGCACAGTGTCACTTTAGTTCCCCTTGTACCGGTGTGTGTGTGTGTGTCTGTGTGCCGTTGCTTTCTGGATGTATCTCCTCGGGTTTGTTTTATTGTCTTTTCTATTGTTGTTGTCCTCAGCCTACATAGCAGTGATCTTGTTATTTCCACTGTGCGTGGGACTTTATTTCCTGATGCCTGGTGTATGTATTTGTGTCCTTATGTGACCTGCACATCTGTCTCAGTCAGTATGGTTTGAGATCAGATCTCTATGTGTTTGGTAATGGATTTTGTTCTTGGTTGGTCTGTCTCATTGTCGCAGACAACCCTCCCTCCATGTCGTCTGTCTTCCGGCCCTCATGTCTATCTCCCCTCCCTCCCTAAACAATGCCTGTCACAATCATCTCCCACTACACTCATTTGTTTTTGTCTATATTGCCACCTCTATGTCTATCTACTCATGCATTGTTTTTGCTTATCAAAGTCTGTGTGATTATCTCTCATGCACATTGGTCTGACACAGACCATGCACCTGATCCCAATAGCTGTAATACTGTTTTGCTGAATTGCTATAACTCTAAACCCCATTCTCTGAACCAAGTGCTCCGTGGCATGAATCCCTTTGTTGAATCAATCACTCTTTTGGCAAAACCTTAAAGTTCAGATGGTCACCATCCATTTGCGAATCACATTCACTCTGTTTGCAAAACTCTAATCACATTTCGCACTCTCCAATAGTGTTGCAAAATGGTAAACCCAAATACAACCCAGTTGTCATTCACCCACAATGACTCACACCTGTTCACACTGGTTTCTAATGGTGGAATCAAACAGAATGTACAGAACAGAAGCCAGTTCAGAGTGCAGAGGTGTGTAGAATGTTGATACCAGCCATGGATGGAAACAATTTTATTGGAAGAGGAGAAAGAGGATATGTAAGAGTTGGTGGACGAGGAGGAAGAAGACGAGAAAGAGCAGGACCAAGAACAGTCATTTCAGCGGAAATTCAGGGGAACTGTGATAGACAGTGTTGTTGTTCACGGAATGACAGTAAGGAATTAATATTAATATTTTTACTGTATGTATGTAAGTACGTTTGTAGGGGCATTTAGCCCTTTTTGTAGAACAGCTGGACTACATCGGGGTGGAAGGACCACTATTTTCTCCCAACAGCAAGAAGCTCTCATTGTTGATATGGTCCTTCAAAACAAGGTCGTCCAACTGCGTTATGTATAGCAAAGCATTGTTGAAGACTTTGAAGAGATCCACAGGCTTTGACCGTATCCTCCTTTGCCACAGGGTACGCATGAAGCAAGTGCACAGAGTAACCTTTGAGCGCAACTCTGAAAGGGTCAAAGATCTACGATTTCAGGGTGTGCATGTAAGTGTACACTCCGACACTTTCAGCGCTGATGCTTACGGTACAATTCAATGCTACTCACTGCTAATGTAGACTGCACTATATTGTAGTGTATGGAAATAGGCAATGTCTGTCTTTCTGTATCAAATACTACCCTACTTATCTATCTGTTTATATATGTAGAGAGTATTTGAAAGGTATTCCATGGAAAGGCCCCATTAATATATTTTTGTAAAGGAAGCAGTCTGAGAAGGAGAAGGAGTGGCAGGAACGTTTTTGGCCAAAGTGCTATTGTGGACGTCCCTGGCCAGCGTGGCATCAATGTCACCCTGTGTGCAGCCATAAGTAATCGTGGGGTTCTCCTATATCATGCAACCCTGGGGCCATATAAAACTAAACATTTCCTTCATCTCCTTCTATGTCTGGGTGGTCTTCATCTCCTCCCATGCCTGGGTGGTCTTCATCTCCTCCCATGTCTGTATGGTCTTCAACTCCTTCCATGTCTGGGTGATCCTTACCTCCTCCCATGTCTGGATGGTCTTCAACTCCTTCCATGTCTGGATGGTCTTCATTTCCTTCCATGTCTGGGTGGTCTTTAACTCCTTCCATGTCTGGGTGGTCTTCATCTCCTTCCATGTCTGGGTGGTCTTCATCTCCTTCTATACCTGGGTGGTCTTCATCTTCTTCCATGTCTGGGCGGTCTTCAGGATGTCCTGAACAGCTGGATCATCAGCAGACAGTGCATTCTGTCTATGTTGAGGTTTGGGAAAATGTCAACTATCACCGTGGAGTCCAGATACACAAGTGGTTCAACATCAATCAGAGATGAAAGACTTTGCCCTCCACCATACACCCCTTTCCTCATCCGAATAGAAGGGTTTCTCTTCCAGGCAATGGAATTGGCCTGTGGTGACATAAGGTGGAGCGTGTTGTCCAGGCTGAATCCAGCACACGGCATTGCTTTTTTCCCATTGCCTGGTACAGGAAAAGGTTGCTGTGGACTAAGTCCTCCGGCCGAACCCAACATGATGCTGAGGCAGAATTCATCTCTCCATCATTTTTATTTTACAGAGGCACAACATTTTTGTGTGTACTGTAAGGTGCTTTCATTTAGAGTTTTCTTTGGGTGTTTTGCAGTTGGAATACTGTATTGTGCTGAATATACAGTTGTGATTATTATACTTTTGTTTAATTGCTAAATGTGTTTACTCTATATTGTAAAAAAAATCTGTATTTACATGACCTGGACACTGTGTTCTCCATTTTCTGATGTAGTGTATAATGAATGATCTGTAGTGTTTGTTTATTGACTGGCTGTGTGTATAATCGGAAAGCATTGTTTGAGAACAGATAAAATGGTTTTGAGGCGATTGTTTGACTTTGCCAGGAGAGTCAGAGGTTTTGTGAATGTTCTTTGAAGATTTTTTAAAGTTTGGAGAAAATGGGGTTTTAAGAAATGTGTCTTAGCGATTGAGTAATACTGTAATCCTCACAGGGTGTGTTTTCTGTTTTCCCATCTCCCAGTGGACGTGAAGTTAAATGAACCCGACACTGTGGGGTACTTCCATTTTAATAGTGCATGCGTGTGTTGCGGTGTGGCGTAGGAAAACAAACACAAATATGTGATTCATCTCTCGCTCTCTCTCTGTCGACTGCTGAGCTACTCCCACAAACCCAGCGCAGCCGTTGTCATGTTGCCTTCCTGTTTCTATGGTGACAGGGTGCAATCAGTCGTCTGTGTGGCTTTCAGTCGCAGTATTCCCACATACACACACAAACAACACGCGCACGCATGAACACTAACACACTCATGGTCCTATTTAATCATGACCTTTCACATGCCCTCTGAAATTCATTCACATGCACACATAGATAAATGCACACAGACGCACACACCCGCGGACTAGCCTAGGCAAGACCAACTGATCATTCTTTTTCTAACCCTTTACATCCCACAAGGATGCACGTAACATTTATCTACACACACACACACACACACACACACACACACACACACACACACACTGTACACTGTATACTGTATCTTTAGTCTTGTTTTACTTATAACCCAGTAGTAGTCAGTACGCCTTACTCAATGAAGTAGCTATCAGCAAAGACCGTGCCTGAAGGAAGATAATAAAATTACAATAAAAATCTCCCCCTTTCTCTCTCTTACATGTTTATTTTTCCCTTCCTGTATTTCTCTCTCTGTCCTTCACTCTGCTGCAGTAAGCGGCTGTAACTGAACAATAATACAGTAGTGTCTTTTTTTTCTCTACCACTCTAATCTCCTGTGGACAGGCTATGTCAACAGAAGTGGTACCATTGATCATCATACAACATGCATGAGATAGGAAGCAGCAGTTGTTATGGTGCTTTGTACAAGTAACACACATGCAAGTGTTAACATATTTAGGAAACTGAGGGTTCATTTTGCCGCTAGACTTGCCATAGCTTGCTAAGCCATGGGTGGCAGAGCTTTATCATTATGGTTTCTCATCTCATGACTCAATCGAGCAGGTGACCACTTAAGACCTCTGACTTAAGTGGCGTAAATGGAAGTATTACTAATACTTCCATTTAAACTGCATGTTAATGATTACCCGCAGGCTGTTCTTGCTAAAACCTGTTCCAGGCGACATCACAGAATTGCCTTCCCATCTGGGCCCGGGTCACCTGCTTAGATTTGTCTGCTAGTTGTTGCCTTGGCTTTTCATGTTTGTCAACTTGCAGCCATTTTATATTAGGGTTTTTGCTTACAGGGGCACTGCACTTTCTGGACTTTCTCTCCCTTTTGAATTACACAGGTGGAAAGCAGAAATCATATGTGACAAGCAGGTCATCACTAGCTGAAAGGCTGCCTGTTGTCCCTTCAGGGTTGACGGAAAGCAAATGTTGTGTGCCTGTGCCATCATGTGTAAACCTGAGAAGCTAATTTCTTAGCTTCCTTTTTTAGCCAATTGGAGAACATTCATGCTTGCTATTCATGTCTGTAGGCCCTTACACTTATATTGTCTTCTCTGTAGCAGGTTGACCTTTCTTAGAAAATAGAGATAAGTCCGTACATCCCTGTGCATGGAGACCAAAGTAACTGACCCATGAGTTGCCTGTTTGATTTTCCAGCTTATGATATTCATTTTTCCCAGAAGCGCAGCTCCCCCGGTGTGATGTGTGTAAATGGTGGAGGTTTTTCAGAAAGGATCAGGAACAGGAACAGTGTATGGAAACTAATTAATTTGATTAACACCATTTATCAAAACTACCCTTAAGCTGTAACTAAAATAACATCCTATTGCATATATATACACATATGTACAGAAACAATAATCACTACCTGAACAATAAACAGGAAATTGGATGCCATTTGGGACAGAGACTTAATTGAATACTGTATTTCCCAGAAGCACATTTATCCCGAGAGGCACTAGTCATGTTGCTGGTGCTTCAGGACCTTACTACTTACTGTCAGTGTGACTCTAACCCTCTACATTAGCAGCCTTGTGTCAAAGCCCTCCACTCTCTTTCAGCTCTAGTTCTCCAACACAATAGATAGAAAGAGAGGAGGGTGAGAGAGAGAGAGAGAGTGAGAGCAAGAGCGAGGAGGAGAGAGCTGGAGAAGAGATAGATGGAGGGAGAGGGGTGAGATAGAGACAGATAGAGAGCAGGACAGAGTGTAGGGGAAGAAGTGAGGGAAGTGAGATTATGAGAGTGTTGGGGAAAGACAGAAAAGATGGGAGGGGGAACACATGTATGTGTGTGTATGGTAGATAATGTTTATGTGTGCTTAGGCATGTCTTTACTGTAACCTTTGATTTTAATGCATGTTTTATAAGACATTCCAATATCCAAATATTGTCAGTCATAGTGAGGTGTGGCAGGTTAAAGAGTAATGGCCTCCACTGTGAAGTACTCCAGAGGATATGGGATGTTTTGGGTCTCTTTTCCTTCCAATGTTGCCAGGAACCTTGTCCTACTGTAGGTGATTTTAGAGACATATCCTGCTGTCTCTGCTATGAAGCTAAATCTGGATTGTTGGTGGCACTTCCAGCCAGACAGTGATCCAATGTATTCTTCCAAATCCAAACAAAAATATACTTTTACATTGGCCCAAGAGGAGAGTCCACAAGCGAGAACAAACTACTCTGTATGTTTTAGAGAGACTTTAGAGAGACCGTGCATGAAAGAATGGTCTCAGATTTCTCATTATGTCTTTTCCAACCTGATCAAGCATTATGGCGGAGGGCTCAGTGCTGGTTTCAGATAGGGTGTAGTGCACAATAATAAGTACAGGGTTGTATATAATCGTGCCACATTTGATACATCTTTGATATGTCTTGATGGAGAATTACTTTTTTTATGGACAATTATTTTTTTTGTTGTTATTTGTGAATTCCTAATGTTTTGCTTTTGTGTGGTGTTTGTGTGTGTTTTTGTGTGTATTTTCGTGAATATTTCTGTTTGTATTTGTGTGTTTGTATTTAACCTAATTATATTATACGGAAAATGTGTTCCCCTAACTGGAACACATTTTTTTCAAATAAGAAAAAAATTACTATGACAACTGACAATATTTTAGTTCAAGTGTTTAGAGCAAAAGTTACAATTGGGGTTAGAACTGAGGTTAGGATTAGAAAAAGCGGATTTATTTTAAGGACGGTGAAATAGCTAAGCAAAAATATATGTGTACAGTATGTTTATGTGTGTATGAATGCTATCTGTTCTTATATGTGTGTATGCACATTATGTGTATGTACAATTTTTATTTGTATATATGTGTATGTATAGTTTGCTTAAGTACAGTTTGTGTTTGTGAATGTGTGTATATTTATATATGTGCACACTCATGCATGCCTTGCCTGCTTGTCCATGGGAGGAGACATCTGTCCAGTCTGTATTAGATGGCGTAGGTGTGAATCTCTGAACACTTCCGGCATAATCTGCTATTTTTCTCCCTCATTTACCACTGGCCTAATCCAATGCCTTGTGCCTGCGGATAACTGTGTGTGTGTTTTACTGTGCCTGTGTTTTTGTGTGTGTGCGCGTGTGCGTGTGCGCACGTCCGTACTTGCCAACTTGTTTTTGTGCATGCATGCATCTACACTAATAGTTATGTGTGTGAAGGCATGGCATGATGTTCTGATGGACATGATGTTACGCCGTGGTCCTTCTGGCCATGGGAGAACAGAATAGAACTACATGTGTGAACCACAGAAAAAGAATCACTGGAATTCCATTTCCTGTTTTTAGCGATTGTATTTCTGTGGCATGGGTCGTCTTCAGAGGCTCTGGAGTCGGACCTCCATAAAACCGCCCGTCTTTCCAGCTCCATTAAAGTGTGGTCGTGCTGTTCCGACTCAAGATATAATGATCTCATTACTGGAACCCTCTAAGTTGTACTGACATAGCTTACTAGGTGTCCTTACACAGGAGGGCACACTTTCAATGGCTTTAAGATGCTAACAATTACAACCATTGTTAGTAGGATTCATGTTCACCGTATCACATGGTTCAACTGCATGTGAAGTAACACAATAAAGACCCTCCGGGTCCAGTTTTACTCTCCCTTCCATCTGCACGCAGCATATTATTGACTAGTTTCCGTGCGAGCAGTACAGTCCCATTATACGCCGTTTTTTTACCACGTTATTTTCTAATGAATATTACATAATGAGCGCATTGGCCTAATTAGCTTGGACTTAGTAGCAGGGTTCTCAGAGTTCTTTAGACAGAGTGAGTTATGGATGTATGCCTGCTGGTCCCTCAATAGCCAATGCCATGGCTATAGAAAAAACGAAATGGCCAGACCGATACATTTTCTCCACTGATTAGCCAGAGCATTTGTTGATCTACGTGTTTATCTGTTTGTGCACTAGCACCATGCTTTTACTGAAGTGTTGCAGGTTAGTTCTAGGCCAGGGCATCCCAAATTGCACCCTATTCCCTAGTAAAAAGTAAAAGGGAGTAAGGTGCCATTTTTGGGATGGTGTTTTGCTTCCCAAATCTCCTTCTGGACTCCACTCTACCCCGGAAGGATATATGATGATCGCCTCATTTGAGGGAGAAGCTTAATGCACACCGGCTGCTTTGAACAGGGTTTGTAGTTGTCAGTCAAACTGGTGTAATCGGTCCTGACAGGGGTGATCATGGATCAAGCGAAGTGTCTTGCCTTACAGGCTCTACCTACAGGACAATACCGGCTATAACTGTTAAGGCTGATACCTTGTGAACCTGTCTGGTTCAACAGCTACAGGAGAACTGACAGACATCTGGTGAACCATTTGCTTCGGCACAGATCCCCCATTGGAGCTTGTCAAAGACGTGATGTGGATTCCCTACATTCAGAGCTGGCTAGCAGTTGGGCTCAACAGAGAATCGGGTCTCCATAGTGGTCAGGAACCACTAGGGTCTATGCCTAGAAATCTGTCTACATTGCTTACAGTCACTTTTCTCATTGCACGACATATAACGTTTACATGTCATCCATGAGAATTGGGAATAGACTTTGCAATGGGAGTGTTGCGTCATCCAAGCTTTTTAGGGATTCCCCCGACGGAATTTTGCAAGTGATGTTGACTTCACAGGGAGCCCCAGCCAACTGATGTGAGTAAAAGACAATGATAAATGTGAGAGTTTGCACCAGTAATAGAATGCAATGCTGTGGGACACTGTCCCGAGAGCTTTCAATACTGACGCTGATGCATGCAGTCAGTGGTATTTAACACATCGCCATAAACAAGCACTGACATAAAAGTGACCTGCACAATTTTGATAGTTTGGTTTGTTCTGAAACAAAATTAACATTTGGTGTATCATTTTACAGCAAGTAATGCATTATTTTTCTAGAGTTTGTATTATATACATCTATGGTTATAGGATCACAGCTTGTGTCTTAAGTTAGGAGCTATATTTTGTTTGAAGAACAAAGGGATACTTGACTGTGGGATATCAAAGGTGCAGGTAAAAAGCTTTTTCTTGAAAAATAACTTAAAAGGGATTCATGCTTTTATCTGGGACACTGCACATGTAAATGTGATCATTGATGACCTGGGACCTGACTATCCTTTTATCATTTAACTCAATTTTATCATTTATGTTTGAAAACATATTGAAACTGAGAAAGGTTAATGTAAATATATTTGCAATCAACCCAGTGTATTTTGCCCTTTTCTCTATGATATGAACCCAACAGCAGTCCAAAAATGTTATTTTGACATATCCTTTGTGACTCAGCTTGCTTGAAAGCCATGTTCCCAGCAATTTGCACCCTGTAGATATCAAAATGTTCAAAAATAACCTAAGTAGTACAAATTGAGATTCTCACATTGCATGTGTTATTAACCTAGCAGTAATGCTTGGTTTTATCAGCCACTTCAGGCGAGACAGAAATTGAAGAGAGCTGAGGTGCAGCACTCATTTACCGTGGTGTTAACGTGGTACCACGGTCTCATCAGAAATATTTTCATCTCAATATTGACCATCTGCACTGCTGCATGAAAAATGCAGACTAAACCAAAATGATCTCGATTGAGGCCAGCAGATCCAGCTGAAATTCAGCCCTCTATTCGATGAATGATGGCCCGATGTCGCATTTCCTCGTTTATAGGAAGCACCAGTCCATTCCACCAATCAGCAGTTAGATCTGCATATCGTGGTCACCCAACCGGATTGTCTGTTTTGGGGAGAAAAGTTGATTATCAGTGGTTGTGCAGTGTCTAGAAGAGGTGTAAATGTAGTCCATCCTAGTAAAGCAGGCAATCGGGAACACAAATCAAATGAAAAAGCATGTTTTATTTCTTTCGATTTGTGACCTCTTATAAAGCTTGTGGAGAAATTCTAACAATGAATTATTGAAACAAACTTACAAAAGTTGCTAAGAGCAACCCATTGGGTGTGAAGTGGGGATACAAACTTTTCCTTTTCGTTTGGCTTTTCTGTAATTAGCAAAGCATCAGCTTGATACACATTAGTGGGCTGGTGTTAATTAACACTTGTACGGGTGAGGAGGCTGGGGAGAAGAGCGCTTTAATTGTGGCCAAACAAACAGGTCCTCCCTGCTCTGCTGTGTTAATTGACTGAGGTGGGATCATACAAAACTTACAAGGCCCTTAAGGTTTTTTTTGTCCAAATAATTCAGTTAGCAACTTGTGCTAAATATCCTCCAGTCTCAAGCTGTTACAGTTTATTCAAAACAGGTTAGATTTTTCCCTTCTTTTTTGCATGTGGAAATAGAAGGCCACCTTATAGACAGGATTTGAAGGCAAAGCAAGGTTGTTTATACGCTTTTGAGAAACGAGAACTGTTTTCCTAAAACATGTTTATCCGGTATGGAGTTCATTAACAGAATGTAATCTTCCAACATCATGAAGGTTAGCATATATGCTAATAATTATGATTGGTGCCAGTTATGGACTGTGAGGTTCTGTTTGGTTCCTTTTCGTTTTTTCCTTCTGTTTTTGAACGAAGCCTGTTTTTGTTTGGTTTTTGTCTTTTGTTTTTGAATGTCGCTTGTCCTGTATTATGATTTGCACCTGCGTCTTGTTAAGTACCCTATTTATTCCGTTTGTTTCGTTAGTGTCATCGTGAGGTATTGTTTGTCAATGCCCATACATTACTGAGCCTTCTGGTTCTAGCGAATTCATCTTCTGATTTTCGCATGTGTTCAACCTTAGTGTATGTACTACACCCTGATTTCCTAGCCCTGTGATTTTGCCTGTTCGCTGCTCAACTTGATTCCCGGTTTTGACCCTCGCCTGTCAGTGGTTTGACGCTGCCTCTGCCTGCTTTTGTTGGAACGATACACCTAATAAACACGAACGCTCCACGTTTGGAAACAGCGACTCGGCTTCTCTGACTCCGTCATTACATGGACATTCTGATCCCCTATGGAGTGCAACTGAATTAAACAGCCAAGCTCCTGTCATGAATTAATCCTAAAATACTTTCACAAGTATTATTAGCATATTCATTTTCTATCTGTGCTCTCTACCTGGAACAAGATATTGGAGAATGACTGCATCTGTCTTGGTGACATTATGCGTATATTTTGGATGTAGAATTGCTGTAAATCCAAATCTGAATTGGTAGTGTTTTGGAATTTAGACCAAACGGCAACCACTCACTTGCGTCCACGCTACAGGTCTCACAGGAGAAAAGGTTAAATAAATGTTGCACTGTTACTGACTGCAGCTCAATCTAAAATACACTCAATTCAGAACACTCTGTCTTGAAGGGGACATTATCTGGACTGCATTTTACTGTAAATTGCTGTTAGTCTTTGCTGTGATTGTTGTCCGTATTCTGAAAGCACCTTGTAACTGCAAAAATATGAGCGCTGTTAATCGCAGCCATGCTGTCTTTGATGGAAAGGACCTCTGGCAGGCATGATGAGTTCATTAGACCCGTGCTCTGTCTCGAGACGGCTGTCTTTTTAGATCACATGGTGGTGTAAGGCTGCTGTCTTGCAGGCATTTCTCACTAACCCTCTCCCAATATACAATATAAAACATTAGCTGTTTCTCACCCAAAATAATGATCTGCTTTATGCAATCGATAAATGTATTTTGGGGAATTCATTGTTTTATTTTGTTCCGATATATATGACAGTGCTCCTCACAATAGATGTGAAAAAGCATTTTTGTCTCACAGGAACCAGACATGCTCCACCTAGTACTTAGACAACGTACACTAATCATAAACAACACAAAAGTATTGAGTCATGAAACTAATTTCTCTTTTGCTTATAGCTTACCTCTATCACTCCCAGCTCTTCCCACTCTCTCCCTCTGCTGTGCATAGCTAGAGTGATGAGGAGCTGTATTCTCTGGCAGTCTCAAGAGCTACTGAGGCATCATCTGGTAGTAGGCTGAAACATAGAGACAGGGGAACAGCAGCTTCAATATACTGACAGTAAAACCTCTCCTGGTATCAGACTAATGTCAGCCTCAAGAATCAATTAGTAAAATAGTGTGGCTGATAATGCTTACAGTGGTGCCGTTATGATTCCTGTTCATAACTACACATATGTTTTAATCAGAACATCATGATACAGTATTAACATCAGTGTTGTTCCTGATTGCCTGATTGGTCACTGCATGGAGACAGATGTAGCAGTTACCGATGTTTTAGCATAAAGCACGTATCGAAACTCCCGTCCCAAGGATGCAGGAGCCATGTTCTTCCAAATGAGCCACACAGGTCCTCAAGAGGAGAGGAGCTACAGGTCTCAGTGACAGAAATATAGAGAGGATGTCTAAGTGAGATTCTTGGTTATGTGGAGTTGCAGTCCCCGAGCCTCTGGTCTCCTGCTGCAGAGGGAAATCCAAAGCTGTGAGGTGTCTGTTCCTTTGAGTCTATATAAATATAGTAGCACTGGTATTTCTCATCAAGGATGTTTTCCCTCGGTGTGTGGTTTGATGTGCAGGTTCTACATGTTACATATCTGCCTTTCACCCTGAATAGGACATCCTTTTAGATTTTAGAAAGATGTACTAGAACTAGAATATATCAAGTATTTAGCCGCAGTGTGTGGGCACGGTTTATAAGCAGGTGAATATTCTTCACAACAAAACCCAGAAGTGATGAATGTCCGCCACAGTCTAGGTTCGAGCCATGACTGGGCCATTAATTGACGTAGGTGGCAGCTCCAACGGGGCGATACATCTAGTAAAGTAATGGGGAGATGCACAGGGAACGGACACATAGAATATCTTCAGGACCCTGCTGGGGGTTTATTAGCTCGATTCTGCTATTTGTGTTTTATTCATGTTTTTTATTGCTTCAAAACATTGTTGAAAAATAAATGGCTATTTCTCGAAAAGGGTATTGACATTATTGTACATAAATATCAAGATATCCGTAGCATTTCGCACATACAATAAAGTAGTCTGATGTTTTGTTTTACAACCATAAATGTTGTTCAAAAGGTACAGAAACCCCAGACACGTGTTTGCACATTTGCAATAGTGAACACCCGCCCTCAAATGTTTTCCTCTTGCAAACGTTCTGTCACCTTCGATTATTAAGGCCACCAGTGGTGGATTACAAAAATTGCAGAAATAAACTGTGATTTACACCTGCCCTCTTGGTTTAAAGTCAATGTCGTCAGCAGCCACTGATAACTAATGTTCTCACTTTTCTGAGATCCAAAGCAAGCAGATTGACATGTCCGACCTGTGTGGGGAGTTGAGGTGGCTGCATCAAATGCAAATCATCCGTCGGCGGAGTGCTTCCCAACCCATCATTTCTCCTCAAATTCCCTGATGAATTCCATATAATGTTTCATACTGAAGGCAGCGCCATAATGCCTAATCTTCTAACCAAGTCCTGTCTGAAAAAGACACACCAGTTTTCGCCTATCAATATTCTGAGAAAGATGCATCCAGCTTAGTTTACTAAATCTAATTTTATGTTGTTGGCTAATATTATCGCAGACATACTCTGTTTTTATCCGGCAAAACCGGCAAAAACTAAACTAGCGCTTCATCGCCCACTAATCTGGTTATACGCTCCCCCCTTCGCGTGCATGATGATGACACACTCATTATGACCACCTGATTATTTCCTGGTTGGTCCTTGCATCCTGCCAAAACAGCGCTGACCCACTGAGGCATGGACTCTACAAGACCCCTGAAGGTGTCATTTCGCACCAAGACATTAGCAGCAGATCCTTCAAGTCCTGTAAGTTGCAAGGCGGCACCGCCGTGGATGATGTTTCTGTGACAATGTTTAGGTAGGTGGCACGTGCCTAATTGACAAACACATGGATGCCTGGACCCTCGGGTTCCCAGCAGAACATTGCCAAGATCATCATCCTCCCCTGGCTTGTTGTCTTCCCCGGTAGCACTTCCCCAGGTAAATAGCACACACGTTCTCAGTCGTCCATGTGAACGAAAGCAGAACTCATCCGACCAGACATCCTCCATTGCTCCAAGGTCAAGTTCTGACGCTTGTGTGCCCATTTCAGGTGCTTTCTGTGGCTATGCAGCCCCATAAGCATGTGTTATGACACATTCCTCCTGTAACCATGATTAAAATCTGTGAATTGTGCCACAGTGGACCTTCTGTCAGTTCGGACCAGACGGGATAGCCTTCGTTGCCCTTGCGCATCGGTGAGTCTCGGGCGCCCAACACCCTGTTGCTGGTTTGTGGTTTGTCCCTCCTCGGACCACTGTTGAGGACCTAGCGACTAGTGGTCCTAGCGATTAGTGGTCCAGAGATGCTCTGATCCAATTTTCTGGCCATAACAGTTTGACTCTTGTCAAAGTCACTCAGGTCTTTACTCCTTTCCATTGCTCCTGCATTCAACACGTTGACTACAAAAACTGATTGTTTGCTTACATTATATACCACCCAGATGTGCCCTTGTGGGAAAATTATGGGCGTTATTCGCTTCATCCATCAGGGGTCATAATTTTTTGGCTTTTCAGTGAGTGTGTATATATGTATATATTTATATTTATATATATATTTACACACACACACACACACACACACACACACACACACACACACACACACACACACTGTATATATTTGTTATTATGCTTTCAAGGTTAAAGAGGCTTCTGTCACAACTGCATATCTTTTTTTACATTTTGTACAGAGTATAGCCCTATTGGGTCCACACAGGTGAATGCTCTCCACAATATGACATATGCTATTTCTGGTGTACTGATAAGGGGTTACTGTCACAGAATAAAGAAACATCACCAAGGAGGAAATGAATAAGTGTAGGTGTGTGTCGTGTGTGTTAGTGCGTGCATGAATGTGTGTGGGTGCGAGTGCGTGTAGGTGAATGTGTGTGAGGACGCATACGTGTGTGTCTATGTGTGTATACACACCCACTCAACATTTTGACTGTGTGTGGCTAGCAGACACCAAGTGTGTAACAGATGCTGATAGCATCACCCTCCATATTACCTGTGGCAATGCCTGGCGCCCACATAGATATATTCTGGTGCCGATAAAGGGATATTAAAACCCACTCCTCGTCAGCTCTGAGCTTGCTGTCTGCTCCTCAGACATATAACCCATGCCCTCTTGCCCCCAGCTCACACACACACTGTTCCGTGCCCTCATCTATCTCACATGCATGCACGCACGCATGCACAAACACAAACACTGTTTCGATAAGAGCTGACTTTCAACAGAGATTCAGGGCTGATCCATTATAATGATACTGTTTAATGTCGAGCTATATCTCCACACAATTCTCTGGCCTAGCCTATGTTCATTCCTTTTGCAGGCGAAAGTCCCAGCAATATTATTTGATTGGTAGAAGCCTAAAGTCAAAAAATGTGAATATGCTGTAGAAACAACAACTAATGAAATCTTGGAAAACTAGAATGAAAATGTTTTATAAAAATGTTTGCGTGTTTAACTGAGAAAAAATTGTAATATGTTCGTATAATTCCTATGCAAAGATGCTGAGTGAAGCGGCATAATTAATTCCAGTCAAAATAATGTTTGGTCCTTAACAGCCGCCAGCAGGGGCTAGTAACATTATTTTTTAAAAGGTGCATGCACAATCAAACTTAGTAAAAGCTCATTCATTTCACAGTTTGATGTGTTGAGTTAATAGGATCTCGAAAATATGGATAGCTAGAGTTCTAACAAATATCAATCAATGTAATAACCCCCTCCCCAGTCTGGAATTGCGAGCCTACAGAGCCTGGTAACATCAAATTGACTCTATTGAAGTGATGTTCATTGAATGCAGCTCATGGGCTTGACCAAAGTGACCAGTGGAGAATGGACACAGAATTAGAAGTGACACATTTGGGTCGGAACCTTTGGCCTTGTCTAATTAGCTATTGTTTCAGTTGGCCTGTCCTAAAGATAACCTCTGTTGAAAGACTGTGGAAATGTTCTTGATATCCTGTAGGGATGTTACACCTTCGCTGTTCGTCCATGTGCAAATTCCTTGAAGAATGTACGATAAAACACAGATTCAGAATGTATACAATCATTGTGCCAGCTTACCCTTGCTTTAATGTCTCTGCCATGATATAAAACACATTCTGAACCGTTTCCCACTGCCAGGTATGTCTCTGAAGCTTTCTAGCTTTGTATTGAACAGAGGTTTGTGAACTTTTCTAGGCTGGTGGTTCCCTGTATGGGAGAGCGGAGGCTGCTCAGGTATTTAGGATGGGTCTCTTCCCTCTGATCTAGATATCAAATACCAACAACCTACTGTTGGATGTTTTTGTTAGATGACCTAGAAATGCATAGTTTGTATATACGGTCATTGTTGATAAGATATGAACAATGAATTGCATTTTACAATGGTAACATCTTTTTAGTTTAATCTCAGAGTGTATACTATAAAATTATGACTAGCAGTGTGGATGCTCAGCAACAACACTGCTACACAAGGCAAGGTATACTAAGTTGATGAGAGAAAACCTACAATAAGCTACTGTAGATCGCTAGCTGGGGTATTCAAGCCAAGATCAATCAATCAATGATACAGATTATTTTATTCATAAGTGCACTATATAAATGTTATATGCAGATTAATGTGACTTTGGATTTGCTACACAATCGCTAGTCATCAAATGCTAAAATTACATAAATAGCTAATATGAATTTTCCGAACTGCAGCAGATAACCTATACAATTGCAGGTCAAACTGTCATGGTACTTCCAGATCTCCTAAAGTCTTTAGCCAGTGTATCGTTGTACAAGTCAATCAGGCTAGATGTATAGACAACATGCAGCAGCAAAAATCAATGCTGACAAAATACTTCTAATGCTTCAAAGGGGTAGAGGCGGGCAACTTACACATGGACACACATACTGACAATTAAGCTGTAGGCTTTACATTTGAAGTTGAATAACAGGAAGTACGCTGCAAAGAGAAAAGTTTCACAGGACATAAAATTACTTTGCCCAGCTTTTGAAACAATTCTAGTTTACACCACATTGGCTTACAATAATAAAATGTTTTCTCCTGAATGAAATATTTTGGCCCACACCTCCAGAGTACCAGGCCTGAAAGCCTCGTTGCTGTCCCAGGCCTTACTCCTTGTGGTTGTGTTGCAGATCATGATGATACCTCACCCTCCCCCAGGTTGTCCCTGTCCATGTCCATCTCGTCATGCTTCTGGATCTAGGTTTAATAGACTCTGGAATCAACCCACATGCATTTATTAATTATTACAACTTGTAATTGTAAATCTTCACCCCGCTGAGCCTGGTTCCTGTCTGGGTTTCTTCAAAAATGTTGGCCTGCTTAGGGTGTTTTTCCTTGCCACTGAAATTCAACACTGTTGTTATTTGCTCCTTGGGGTTTCAGGCTGGGTGTTTTGTAAAAACACTTTGTGAAAACTGCTGATATTGAAAAGGCTTTATAAATCATTTTGATTTATTGATTGATATTCTTGAGGAAAAGTCACTTCTACACAGTTGCATCATTTCAAGATCTGGTAAAATCCAGCTAGCAGTTTATTCCAGGCTTCCCACAGAGGGTAGTTCAACTGGCCAGCATCATCAGCATTTGAGCAGTTAATAATTAATATGATTGCCTTGCTGCATCATGTTCCAGTGACTCATTGGGTTGGCTTAATTGCGTATGAGTTCTAAAATGGTTTGAAGACTGGAGTGTGTTCTCTCCAGTATGTAAGGATTACCAAATAGACATCCTGGTTGAAGGAGGACACGTACCTCAGCATTAAGTTCCCTAAGTCTCCTGGGAGCTTTGGCAGTGAGGCAGACCATAATCATGAATTGGACATCACGGAATCGGGGAGAAAACGGGGTAAAAGTATAAGCTGAACCTGAAAAAATAAATGAAATCTGCATGGGCACCACCATGTTTAATTTACATGTGCTCCATAAAGTTTTCTGAACAAATAGCCTGATTTGTGAAATTCATAGGTGTTGTGGCAAAGTGGATTCAAGCTCACTTGTCAATTACGTCTTTTCTGACATTATTTAAATAATACTTTCCACTTCCTCTATTCATTTAGCCTTTCTAGAAACATTATAATACGATTCACTATAGTATTATTAATCTCTTTTGTTAGCAACACTGTAGTGTTGATAAACCATGCTCAGTGTGCTAGAGAAATGTTTGACTGACAGTGTATAATCTGTTTCCATCATTAATGCAGTTAAATGTACCATTGTCTACTCTCTATCTGTACTAAAAAATGAAGCACTGGTTTGCTGCACAAAATCATGTTAACAATCACAAGCTTGAACCTCTGTTCAGTACATTCTGTTAATGCTTTCCTGTGTTCATACTTTTTGCCAGATCTCTGAGTGTCTGTCTGTCCCTGTCTTTTGCATTGTGCGTCAGGGGTTCACCATTAGAAAGTACTTAATGTTGGAATTATGAGGAAGCCAATTACATTTGTGTTTGCAGATTTTGATGTTTTCTTGCTGTAAAAATGTGTAAGTTCTAGGAAGTTGACCATGGGCACAGATAAGATGAACTGGTGGGCACTGTGGGCGATGCCCCACTCTTAGTTGGGAATAATACATTATGTATTTTATGTTTAAAATATATACAGTAACAACCACAATCATTGGAAGTAACAACCAGATAATTTCCCATAAATTAAAAAAAATATATAGACTTGATTTTAAATGCGTTGGAATGTATATACTTGCAGTATTTGCCATGGCTTTCCTTTTGACTTTGGCAGCGTTTTGTTCTATTCCCCACTGAAAGGATTTAACACTTGCAGAAGGTTTACACTCAAAAATGAGTCATAAAGATATTATTTCTTAATTCAGTTGGTTTTCCTTTTTTTGTATCGGAAACGTGGAGACACAAATGCTTTGGCTTCATGCCTTCCAAGTGATCCCAAAAAGCTTAAGTAATGCTATGGTATGTTTTATGCTTTATTGTATAGAGACAGCATGTGCACTGGAGACAGCGGCTTACACTGCTCAACCATCTAAGGCTACTTGAGTGCATCTTGTTGTCATATGGATCCAAACCCATTAAAAGATCTTCATGGGTTTAAGGAAAAAAATCTGATTCATGGTTCAGTTTTATCTATACAACAATCGCAAACCTCTGCCAATGTCAGCTAATAATCAATGGAAGTTACTCCAGCCAAATATGGATTTGATTTCAGGTGATATCAATATTGTCTTTTTTTACATGCTCACCTGATGAGTCTTAACACGAAGGGGCTAAAGTTGAGGAGCTGAGCTTTTTAAAGTATATAAGGTTCAAATACTTTTATCCATTCCCTGTGATTTATTCACTTATTTACATCTGTCACTGTCTCTCCTCCACAGAGCATAGTGTAGTGTTTTCCCTTGGTTTCTGTGCAGCACTTTATCGTCGGCGCTCCGTGTGCTTCTGCATCTAACGCAGCTCGCCAGCTGTGGCTCTGTGGCAAAGCAACACTTGTGTATGGACGCACACACACAGGCAAAAGCACACGCTCACAAACACAAGGACCTGCTGCCGCTCACAGTTTGACTGTCCCCTTTACTGACATCGAGAGAGAGAGGAAGTGGAGAAGATAGCATAAGAGGGAATCGAGAGGATACAAATGAAATAGCACCTTCTAGATAGTAATCAGAAAGATATGATGGGCTATGTCATGCATAGTTTACGCTTAGAATGCCTTTCTGAATGCCCCTGACTGTCCTGTCATTGTCTTGTGTATTGAATGTATGTGCAGGATCCTGGCCACGGTGGGCTCGGACTTTGACCTGAGAACTCTGCGGGCGGTGAGGGTACTGAGACCACTCAAACTGGTTTCTGGCATCCCTAGTAAGTCACTGACATTAAGTCAAAGGTCGCGTCTGGAACACAGGCGAGGGCTGTCATGGATTGTTCTGGGGCTGTATCTCTTTGGAATCCATATTTAATAGTTCAACTATTCATGAGGGCTAATGGATGGAAAATCACAGAATTGCAGTCTTTAAAGGTCACCAAATGTACACCACAACAATTCTGTAGATTAAATGGATTCTTGTATTTTTTAAACAAACTAACGCAAACTGAGTAGACAAAGTATGACTAATCTCATGTGGACTAATTACCGAAGGCAACCTGTGTCTCTCTCCCCTAATTACATCTCTCCACAGGTCTTCAGGTGGTACTGAAGTCCATCATGAAGGCCATGGTGCCTCTGCTCCAGATCGGCCTGCTGCTTTTCTTTGCTATTGTCATGTTTGCAATTATCGGAGTGGAGTTCTACATGGGCAAGTTCCACACCACCTGCTTCAAGGTCAACACCAGTGAGTGCTGAATGAATTAAATACACAATACATGCATAGTACAAATGCCCCCCCTACACAAACACACACACACACACACAGTACCAACATTTATGCCTTGTCTTCCTTTGAATGATCCCTTCTAATTGCCATTTATTTTTATGTTGGATATGGATGTTTCTCTCAGTAAGGAGTGGAGCTCAACAGATACTGTAGGTAGACGTTTTCCCACTGGAAATGAAATGTTGACTGGAAATGGATCGGATGTGTCTGCATACTTTCATGTCCTTTAAAAAGTATAGAGGGTGTGTGTGGACTACAGTGTTGACATTGGTTCCAGAGGTTGTGTTTGTCGTTATCACCCTGCCTGGTTTGGGTGTGAGTGGTCGTGACAGCCTACTGATGGAAGTGTGTAGCGTATGTGCTTTTTTTAAAAGTGTGTCTGTGAGTAATTTTTGTGGTGAGAGAGTAGGGTAAGAAAGAATCTCTCGACACGTGTGAGTATGTGTGGGAGAAATAGCGTGAAGTTGTCTGCTGGAGTGCGAGTGAATTAGCGCATGTGTGTATGGATGGATGGATGTATGTGTGTGTACAGAAATATTTGGACGTTGACACAATTATGGTAATTTTGGCTGTGTATGCCACCACAATGGATTTGAAATGAAACAAACGAGATGCAATTTAAGTAAGACTTTCAGCTTTAATTCAAGGGGTTGAACAATAATATTGTGTGAAAGGTTTTGGAATTGCAAACATTTTCACACGGAGTCCTCTTATTTCAAGGTCTGAAAGGTAAATGGACAAATTTACACAATCAATAATGAAATGTTAATTTTTTATTGAGTACATTGTCCAAAATCCTTTGCCAGCAATGACTGCTTGGAGTCCAGAATGCATGGACATGACCAAAAGTTGGGTTTCCTTCTTTGTGATGCAATGCCATGCCTTTACTGCAGCTGACTTCAGTTATTTGTTTATAGGTCTTTTTGCCTTAAGTTTTTTCTTCAGCAAGTGTATAGGTCTTTTTGCCTTAAGTTTTTTCTTCAGCAAGTGAAATGCATGCTTGATCAGGTTTTGATCAGGTGACTGACTCGACCATTGCATAATTTTCCACTTCTTTGCCTAAAAAATATCCTGGGTTGTTTTCACAGTAAGTTTTGGGTCCTTGTCCATCTGTAAAGTGAAGCACTGTCCAATCAACTTTGCTGGATTTTGCAGAATCTGAGGAGACAATATATCCCCATACACTTCAGAATTCTGTCTTCTGTCACATCATCAATAAACACTAGTGCCAAGTGCCATTAGAAGCCATGCATGCCCATGCCATAACACTGTCTCCACCATGTTTTTCAGATGATGTGGTATGCTTTGGCTTATCCGTTCCAAGCTTTCTCCATACTTATTTCTTCCCATCATTCTGACACCGATTGATCTTAGTTTAATCTTTCCAAATAATGCTGTTCCACAACTGGGCTGGCTTTTGTAGATGTTTTTTGGCAAAGTCTAATCTGGCCTTTCTATTCTTGAGGCATATGAATGGTTTGCAGTTTGTGGTTAACTCTGTATTTGCTCTTGTGAAGTCTTCTCTTTATGGTAGACATGGATAATGACATGCCCACCCCCTGGCACTGAGAGCTCTTTTGACCGCATGTTGTGGGTTCACAGCAACAGCTTCCAAATGTGAATGCCACACCTGGAATCAACTTCAGATATTTCACCAGCTTAATTGATTAAGAAATAACATAGGAATAGCCCACACTTTCATTATTCAGCTTTTGATTCAGTTGTCCAATTACTTTAGGTCCCATGAAAAAGAGGGTGCTGCGTATTAAAGAGCTGTAATTCCTAAACCCTTCCTCCATTTGAATGTCAATACCCTCAAATTAAAGCTGAGAGACTGCACTTTAACCATATTAATTATTTAACTGTAACTTGAATATATTTTGGTATATTCCATATTACAGCCAAAATAACCTAGCTTGGCCAATTATTTCCGGACATAACTGTATGTGTGTACTGAAGCTCATACAATATGCCAGTGTATATTTTTCTTCCCATTAACTTTCCACCAACACTCTTCCATCCCATCCCTCCCTACCACCTCCCCCCTCACCTTCCCTACTCTCACCTTTCTTCCCTCCCGCCTCTCCCTGCTCTTCCTCTATCCAGGTGAGCGCACGGCTGCATTCCCCTGTGGCACAGAGGCTCCAGCCAGGATGTGTCCTAATGGCACCGAGTGTAAAGAGTACTGGATCGGCCCAAACTACGGCATTACCAACTTTGACAACATCCTGTTCGCTGTGCTCACTGTCTTCCAGTGCATCACCATGGAAGGATGGGTGGACATACTGTACAGTGTGAGGGCTCTTTCATTCTTTCTGTCACTAGGCACCATCAACATCAGAATTTTCCAGAACACCTGGTTGCAGAATTTAAAACGTTCTAAAAAATGTATTGATTATGTGAACGTTTCAACCATGTTTTCTGCAAAACCTGGGCACTGGAATGTTCATACCTATGCAGACATGCCTTTTTGACTTCATGTGAAGTAAAAGCTGATTTATGCTGTTCTTCTTGCTGTGTTGTTTGAGGTGCGCATGGTTGTGAAGCGTGGTGGGACAGAGACAGCGCTGAGACCCAGTGCTACTGCAGGGGTTTGATATGTCAGGTTGGGTTGTACTTGTCTAGTAGACAGCACTGAGAACTGGATGGATTGTACCTGTCTGCTGTGCTTACACACACACACTCATGCTTGAACACACACATTCTTTTCAAACCCTTGTGGGGATTAAAAAAATTATACCTTATTTTACTGGATCCTGGAGCTTAATCCGGATTGTGTCCTTTGCCTGACACCTCTACAACTGGCTGGACTTTCAGCCACACGGCAGAATAGTGCAGCACTTGCCACCTCTACACAAGTTCCACCTCCCAAACACTCCCCTCCCATTTCTCTCTATCTTCCTCCAGTGTCTCATGTGCTCATAAAAGAGCAGCTACATGCTTCTGCTGTCAACTGACTCACTGGGCTTTTAGCTTTTTTCACTTTCCTTCTATCTCTTTGTCGTATTATCCCACCCCTCTATATCTCTTTCTCTCCATCCCCAACTCCCATCTCTATCTGTTTCTATAATAGCCTCTGCTGTGTTCCTGACAAGGCTGCCACTTCACACACCAGGAAGTGTTCCCTTTAAGCAGGACAGTTAGTTTTCACAAGGCCTCATGGAACTTCCTTTCAGATCAATTCTGTTGCCTGTTTTTTGTTATGGTCATCTCCCTGGTTAAGAGGATTGACCTAATGTATGTGCATAGGTCCCAAATTACCTCCTCCATATTTTTTTTTTTCAAAATGACTTGTTTGTGAACATATGGGAATTGTAAGGTGAGAGTGCTCACAGTGATGTGATGGTTTGGACACTTGGCACTATTCAGCCTAGCTCGGAAGTGTTCTACAGTGTATATGTGCATTGATCATTCCAGCTTGTGCTTGGGTTGAGTTGGACTTTAGGAGTAGTGGAAACCTTTCCAAAGCGTACAGGTACAGCCAGATAACCGAGCTAATGTATACATCTGAATCATCACAGTTTAATTTCAGCATGGGGAGAGGAGTTTTAGTGGCCGGGCATTGGAATGAATGATATGGAGTGAGCTGGAAAAGTTTGTGTAGAAATGACAGATTTTGGGCCTGGTATTACAGAGGCTAGTGAAGCCAATTGGAAGAACTTTATAGAAGTGCTGGGCAATGCAGAGCTTGATTTTGCACAATCCTATTGGGCAAAGAACATCTTAGAATGGTTTCTCAGGAAGTTCTTACTCTGTGGAGTACTCAATCTGTTCTGCATTACTTTACTTTGGCAAAGGATGAAGTGCATAATGTAGACTCTTTTCTGAACATATCGTACATTTTGAATATATTTTTGTATACACTGTATATATACATATATATAAGTCCCCTCTAAAAGTATTGAAATGGCAGGGCAAATTCCTTTGTTTTTGTTGGTCACTGAAAACATTTGGATTTAAGATCAAAAGATGAGTATGAGTAAGAGTTCATAATTTCAGCTATCATTTCCTGGTATTCACATCTAGATGTGTTAAACAACTTAGGACATATCACCATTTGTATTAGACCACAGCATTTTTAGGTGAGCAAATGTAAAGTAACAAATAATCTTAAAGTAAATAACATTAAATATTTGGTGGCATAACACTTGCTTGCAATAACTGCCTTAAGTTTGCGACCTATCGACATCAGCTAACTGTTGCATTCTTTATTTGATACTATTCCAGGCTTTTACCGCAGCTTCTTTCAGTTCTTGATTGTTTCGGGGTGTTTCAGTCTCCTCTTAAGGAGGTGAAATGCATGCTCTATTGGGTTAAGGTCAGGTGATTGACTAAAACCTTCAACTTTTTCTCACTGGTGAAGTCCTTTGTTTTGTTGGCAGTGTGCTTTGGGTCATTGTCCTGCTGCATGATAAACCTCCTCCCGATTAGTTTCCATGCATTTCTCCATAAAGTGGCGGACAAAATGTTTCTGTACACTTCTGAATTAATTCTGCTGCTACAATCATCAGTTACATCATCAATATATATTCATAAGCATGTTCCAGAAGCAGCCATGCATGCCCAAGCCATGACTTTACATCCACCATGCTTGTATGCTTCAGATCATAAGCAGTTCCTTTTTTTCCCACACTTTGGCCTTTCCATCACTTTGGTAGAGATAAATCTTGGTCTCTTGAGACCATAAGTGTTCCAGAACTTTTGCAGCTCATCTCTGTACTTCTTTGCAAATTTCAATCTGGCTTTCTGATTCTTACTTCTGATGAGTGGTTTGCATCTTGTGGTGTGGCCTTTATATTTCTGCTCTCAGAGTTTTATTCGAACAGTGGTTTGTGATACCTTCACCCCTGCACTGTGTAGGTCATGTCACTTACTGTACGGTTTTCTCACAATTTTTCTGTCATCAACTTGTGTTGTTTTCCTTGGCCGACCTGTTCGACGTCTGTTGCTCAGTACACCAGTAATTTCTTTCTTTTTCAGGACAAATTGTTGTGCTTGCTATGCCCAATGTTTGTGCAAGGGCTCTGGTTGATTTTCTTTCTTTTCTCAGCTTGACAATGGCTGGTTTATCCTCTTTAACCTAACAAGTCTTTATAGGTTCAAACCAAGGAAGGAAACTTAGACTAGTCATTCAGAGCTATTAATGTTTGAACAATCAACCTAAAAAGCAACACCTGGGCAACAAAAAACATCTGTCAGTCACATGTTCCAATAGATTTGCTCACTTGAAAAATACTAAATTCTTTGCCTACTGTGTTCCCGTAACCCCGCGTTAACCCTGTGGATTGATGGACTATCTCTTCACGACCCTAAGGGAATGGTGCTTGAATACTTTAATGGTGCAGTGAAATCTACTCTCACTGTCCCTCCTCCCCCTTCCTCATCCTTACACTTATGTTGTGGGACGGAGTGTTTTTGTCCTGTGCCTCAAAGGGACTCTATAAGGAAGTAACTTAGCCCAGGTCAGGGCAAAAATATTTTAGTAAATATTTGCATTTTCAGCAGGACAAATAAATCTGCAATATAGTCAGGCTGGAAGGGAGAGGGTTTAAGAGAGAGAAAGGATAGGTGATGCAGAGTGTGTGGTATTCCAGACCATTAGGGTGACTAAAGCTAGCAACAGGTTAGCGTCTGGGGGTTGTGTTGTCTAGTGATACTAATGGGTATGTGAGTGAAAATGAAAGCGACATATGTAAGCAGTGGTCTTTGCTCAGTTTGTGAGGCATTGGTGGCTTCCAAGACTGGGAGTTTGGGTATATATCCCACAGGGGCCACAAATATCAAAACGTATGCACATACCGTGAACAAAACTGTCTGCCAAAATAATTAGCTAGAGAGAGAGAGAGAGAGAGAGAGAGAGAGAGAGAGAGAGTGTAGGCTGACTGCTTACGAGGAGACATCTTCCAAGTGTCTTGCAAGTGTCTTGCAAGTCTAGATGCCACACACAGAGATAAAGAGAAATGGTCTGCCTCCCAAATTACTCCCTCTTCCCTGAGTTGTGCTCTGCTTTTGAACAAGGCCCATAGGGTAGTGTGCTGCTTGCATAGTAGAGTGCCATTTGTGACACAGTCCAACTCAGGCTAGCTGGATGCTGCTATTCCAGTGAACGGGGGCGG
The DNA here is from genome assembly GCA_016801105.1 of Esox niger. Classification (NCBI taxonomy): domain Eukaryota; kingdom Metazoa; phylum Chordata; class Actinopteri; order Esociformes; family Esocidae; genus Esox; species Esox niger. Next base: position 20,099 of record JACXGJ010001513.1, on the reverse strand, counting down.
TTCCCAGCATTAATAATGTGGCAGTCTTCATTTCATGCTGGTTGATTTTATTACGTTCTCTCTCTCCTTCTCTCCTGGCAATCTAATGACTACTGGCTAATTAGAACCATCTCTAATCACCTCAGCTGTGTCATGTTTTGCTTTTATGTACTCCGTAATACCCCTTGGCACGGTGGCCACACCCCCACTATAGAGAGACACATGCTACCGAGAAACAGGCTTTCGCCCTCTGAACACAGGGCTTCATTGCCCTTCAACTGATGGGAACCTCATTCTCAATATAGTCTCAAATGGCTTTGTCTAAAGCTTCTGTTAAATGACAAAACATAAGTAGCCTTAATTGGTCTGAGACAGAATGAGATGGAAGAGTGCAGGAATCTTTAGCTTCTCTAGTGTCATAAGGCACCTTAACACGCTAGTGTTTTGCAAAGCTTCTTTTTACCAATTAGGAGTCATAAAAAAAAAAAAGACAGTTTAATACATTTATTCAAAATATTTTTAACAAAGAGTATGTTTAAAGAAAGGAAAATTAAAATGACTCACTTGGCTTTTCTTCTGATAGTGACTACTACAAAGAAAAGAGGCATCAGGTACCAAGTCAATCAAGTAAGTAAACCCACAACCTTCCAGTTGTAGGAAGGACACTAACAAAGCTAATAGTTTTCCGATAAATGGCCACTAAGCTAACACGGAGTGTTTTAACATGGTCATATGATCATCATGTCATGTCCACAAACCCAAAGGAGCTTGAGTCCTTAAGTGATAAAAAAAAATAATGAGGGTTTAATTCCTTATAAAGATACAATCTAAATACTGGAGAAACTGGATTTATAACAACGTGTGTGGCATCTTCTAATGGGCCTTTTCCGAGTCTGGCTGCAGTAATGGCTGTTGCACTGTCCACTGTTGGGTGGCACTGAAAGAAATTCCTTTTTATGGATGGATTTTGGCTCAAAATGCAGTTCTTAAAAATAATTGCTACACCCAATAGATAACATTTCTTTACTAGAGAATAGCCTGACAGGCAGCAAAACAACCAGGTTGTTTCTTGCATAAACAGACAGGAGGAGCCTGATTTATTTTACGACGTGATGACAGGGCAGAGACAATCTAGGTAGTTAATCATTTTTCATGGTTATCAAAATGTATATAGCAAACATTTCACAGAGGGCTGGTTCTCTGCAGGCCTACACATCTCCCTTGTACTGGAACGATACATTCAGGTCACGGATTAGCACCTGGTTGTCTAGGCCTTCATTGAAAGCAAAATCACAAAATTTGCCCAGACTCAGTCATCCAAGGAATGAGTTTGATTCAGTGAATGTATCTACATATTAGTTAGGAACTCATCCAACCTGGTTCTATAGATCTTAAGTGGACGAAATGTAAGGCAAAAACTAAAACCAGTTGAAACTAAGCCCCCCATGTAATGAGATTTAGACGTCTAGTTTCAGGGATTCTACAAATTGATAGGTCTTAAAGGAACCCTTTAAAAAATGTATTCAGGGAAACGCTTTTAATGGTCCGACTTCTGGGTGGTTATTTAACTACCACCTCAAACATTATTTAAATTGTTTAAATAAATGTAATGAATGAATTCCACCCCAACATGTTCTTCAAAAGATTTGTAGAAAAAACATTAAAAGGGGTCATTTGAAGGTAGCTGTTAAGCGATAAATTGCCTCTATACTGTAGGTCCATTTTGAACTATGCGTTTTTTGTGTGTGATATAATGGTCACAAGTTCAGGTTCACAGTTGTCTCTCTGGTCAGTATCTCAAGCCTCATTAGAGACCTATGAGTCTTCTTGGTCTTGGTGAACCTTGACCCTGTTCCCATAGTATCCTGTAAATAGTCACAACGATCACAGAGCTCATAAACTCTTTTAGAAATAGAGAAGAGGAGTGGCGAGCACACAGCAGTGAGTGAGTGTGTCCACGTTGAGACTAATGATGTGTGTTTGTGTCTGTTGTCAGTGAATCATCCTTTCTCGGATGTGGCTAATTGGAGCGGCAATAAAACATGAGGGAAGTGGAGGAGACTGGGCCCTCGTTTCGCCAGGCCTTTCGTCGTGTGTGTGTATATCTCTGTGTCTTCTGCCTGCTTGCGTGCATTTCAAGTTTCTGTTTCAAGTTTCAACAGTCATATTCATAGAATCTACAAGACAAACTACACAAGGAAATTCATATGTGCTGTTGCTTATGTGAAAATTGCAAAAAAACATACTGTTAAGAGTATCTGATTGATAATACAACAAAATGATAATAAAAACAGGTGGACACAAAAACAGCACTACTTATAGTAAATAGTATATGGATATTTGCATTTTGTGTATCTGTGTCCAGTTGAGCAGAATTGGTGAGGTTGGCTGGTCAGACAGATAGATCAGGTCTTCAGCAGTCTGATGGTTTGTAGATAGAAACATTCCATTAGCCTCTTAGTATGAGATCGTATGCTTTGGTACTGTCCTGGCGCACCAACTGCAGTTGAATGGAGCCCGTTGCTGGTGTGTTAAGCATTGTGGTTAATAATGTCATCTGGCTGTGTGTAATCTGTTCAGGTGCACTGGCAAAAGCAGTGAGTGTAGGGAAGATACATCTCAGTAGATAGAGATATAGTGGGTGTGATGGAGATAGAGACAGACGGGGGAGGAAAATATTTTTAAGACTTCTTTGCTCCTTTTGTTTCCCTGTTGTTCAGCAGTGGTCCTATTCACACTATTTCCTATGATTGTTTTTGAGAAGTACAAGAACTGAACATTTTTATAATGAAAATTATAAATTTCAGAGTTAACCTGGGAGGCTTTCTGTGTTTGCAGGAGGTCAAAAGACACTTCCTCTTCAATGCTGTAGGTAGTTATCTCTGACACAAACATCTTTCATAGCATGTGTCATGATATTGTTAACATACTTGTCCAAAATGATTTACTGTCAGTCTGTCTCAGAATGTTTTTGTGGCAATAGCTTTTTAAGATTAGTGGTACACATTCAGCAACAACTGTAATGAGAGTGGCCTGAAAGTCTGCTCATCAACACTAGCTACAGTAGAAGCTTGCAATCAGACTTAAAACTGACCAGAAATGTTGACATTGGGCTGTGTTGGCATGTGTTACGCTTTTGTCAGCATGGTAGTATGTTCCCAACGCTAATGTGAATAGAATTCAAATGTTATTTATATTTAAATGTTATCCAGATATATTACTATACATTGGATTGGATTGTACCTGTCCTTTCTAGTATCTGCCCTTTCAAAGCAGCTATCCGCAGTGCTGAATACTTTACTTTATACTAAAATAAATGTATATGTGAACTGATTATTGAAGAACAACTTATAAATGCTTAATGGCTTAACGATTGAAAAACTAGTTCCAACTTTTATGATTTGATTGAACGTATGTTCTTTGAATTCATTATCCAACCCCATTTCTCATTTTGTTACAGAAACACATGTGGAGCAGGCTTTTTTATTGGTTTTACTGCGGCTTGATTCTTTGAAAGAACTAAAGTGATTATTATTGTGTAGGTTGAATGTGCCCCAAATGGCTCCTAATTCCTTAATAAATGCACTACATTTCACCAGGGCCCACTAGATATAGGGAACAGGCTGCCATTTGGGATGTAAGCCTGGTGTCATCTATTACCAAGCGTAGGAGTGGATTCTACAAGAACGCCAATAATTCTATATTAGAGCTTTTTTATTTATTGTTTGCAAGGTAATTGCAGAAAATGGCCGTAATATATCTCCAGTAATTTTGGAATGATGGTGTTTCATAGAATCACTTAACATGCAGTGTCATGATATGCTGTGATATTCTCGGACTGATTCATCCCCCCAGCTCAGATTTGTTGTCAAAACGGGATTACTGTTTTCATTCTAGGCATGTGGCCAAAGTGGAAATTTTGTTTGTTTCTTGCTTGCCAAATATGTATAGTACAGTAAATGAAAAAACATGCGTTATATAGGGTTGGGAATCCTTTTCATTCAAATATGCAGGATCATACAATGATACGTGTTTAAATCATATATTATGTATAGGTTTGTTAGTTTTATTTACTGTTAAATCTTATTCTGTTCCATTGGAATAACCTGGAATGGAACTCTATACATGCCAAGTCATTAGTCAGAAGACACCTGAACAACAATAATAGTCCACGATATAGACACTATCCAGCAAATTGGGTCTTAACAACATATGCGGGGAACCCAGTCTTTCAAGTAGGCTGGTTAGTGTATGTACATATTCGCAAACACGAGGCCGTTACTAACACACAATGGCTGTCCTACAAAAGTACAGGCTCGTACAAGAGGAGATATTGAGACTCCTCAAGCGTGTCTCCCTCAATCAGCTAAGTGCTAAGTGCTCAAGTGATCATCTGAGTGCTGTTACGAAGTGGTGAAGCTGTCAGGGAGAAAACATCTTCATCCATGGACGTTCACTTGTTCTGGTTGCTCTGGGTTCATGTGTGGCTGGGCAACTCACCAGGTCATCCACCTGCAATATCCTTTTGGTTTGACTAAAGAATTCATGCAACGTTTGTGCTTATTTTCAATGATTGTGGCTGGAGACGGAGGAAAAAATCTGCACACACAGTTTTTGTGTGTGTTTGCTGGTGAAGAAAAGCATTGGGGAAGTAGACAGCTTATGCAATGTGATCTTGTTTGTAACGGAACATGGCCCCAAAGGCGCTCTAAGCTTTCCCAGGTTTACACTGCTTGCTTGTCTGGGATACACTCTTAACAACCTGACACATCTGTTATAATCCTCTTAATGCTTAAGTTGTATTGAGAAACAAGAGCCAAATCTCTTTTAATCACTGAGATATCATAACTAAAATTAAAGTAGACCTATTTAAAAAGTACTTTGGTAAAAAAATGATGAAGATTTAATTCAAAGATTGCATTCCTGTTCATTCCAGGGCCATGAGAGAAAAATATATTTAGAAGCTGTGCAATGGCTTACCAACTGATTCATCCAGGGCAACTGCTCACGTATGTCTCTGTTTTGCTCATGTTTACTCACACATCCATTGGAATCACTAGACAACATCAGTCTCTAACACTAACCTGTAGCTTACTTTAGTCATCCTAATGGCCTTGAATATCATATGCCCTGTACCGAACAATATTTTTCCTCTCCCTCCCTCAGAATCTAGAGTCATTTAATCTCACTGTATAGCTCATTCCCCTGTCTCGGGGAGCAGAGGAACTTGTTATGATTGCCTTTGGATTTGATGGGGTGTGAATCCTTTCCCCAAGAAAATGTGAGGTTAGCATCTGTTTGGCTAACCATCACCCATGGATCACCGCAGATTCCTTTTTCACTCACAACACAATCCACTGCTGAATCAGGGTCGTGTAAAACGTGTGTAAAGTGATAAAGTGTCTGTTCAGTTACAAGGTGTATTTACCTTCTCCGCGGCCGTTTTCCCACTCGGACTGTTCGTGTTGGGAGCCATATAGTGATGTGTAATTTCATCATCCTCATCACATTAACAGAGTTACTGTGTGTAACGGAGAGGTCAAAGGTCAAAGTTCTGCCAACCAAAACATACAATTTTATGTGACTGCATAGCTGTGTGTGTAAGCTTTCCTAAGCATATAGCTATGTAAGCAGTGAGATCTTGTATACTGACATTGTTTGTCGTACGGTATAATCCCTATGGCAAAAATTAATGGGATCTTTTTTTTTGCTCATAGACCCTTAAAAGAATCCTGTGATACATTGTCACCCCAAGTGAGCCTGACTGACCCCCCCGGCCAAGTGACTATTATATGGGAATTAAATTCAGTCCACTGAATGCAATAATAAGGAAACAAAGTGTTCTGCCTCCACAGCTGGCATTGTGTTTACAAAGCTGATGCAACACTGTATCTTTTCACATCATTTTCTCTTTCCTACCATCCAGCTACATTACCCAGAGGGGCTGAAGGAGACACTGAGACAGTGAATGAGGGAGCGATGGCTAGACAAAGCTAAGCTAGACAGATAAAGAGGAAGTGAGAGGGAGGTTAGAGAGACAGAGAGACAAAGGTTGCAAGTGATGGAATAGAGAGATTGATGCAGAGAATTTCTGTGCAGGGACTACTGGGGGTAGAGGGGAGGCTGTGTGTGTGTGTGTGTGTGTGTGTGTGTGTGTGTGTG
>JACXGJ010001513.1:0-13858 GCA_016801105.1 Esox niger | reverse complement strand
ACTGTCTCAGGCGGTGTGGGGGCTCCGTGGGACCAGCACATCATTGAACACACCCTCTGGATGCCTGCTGTCCTGGAGGACTGATTCAGGATGAGCTGTTTCCTAACTTCCATAAGCCTGCTTTACGCCATATGAGCCCAGTGACAAAAGGAGCCTTGGGACATTTTAAATAGATGAACACGTTGACAAGTGGGACCCACATTTGGAGATATTCTGTGTAGCGCTGTATATTAGTTCTTACACCGTTATCTGTTGCCCAATCAGTACTGATATTAGCATACCTGAATGTGCTCTGATCAGGTCACGAACCAGGTCCCTATGAGTAAATAATGAGATGTTAATTACCTCTATTAAGACTGTCCTCCATGGCCACTTTCCCTTTATCAGCCAATGCAAGGAGTTGGTCAGTGCGTTTGTTGGGTATCATCCAATCAATCCAATCCGCTCAATAGAATGTATTGTTTCAATCCCTCCCCACCAATGATGAGTCTTATTAAAACGACTCTCTTTCCTTCTCTTTCAACACAATGTGGATCACACACACACACACACACACACACACACACACACACACACACACACACACACACACACACACACACAAACAAAGGCACACATTGTCTCACATCATCCTTACAAGGAAGCATCCTGTTCAAAGTTGTTTCTGGTCAGGTGCTATATTAATGTCAGCGAACGGCTTATGTGTGTCGTCCGTACGTGTGGGGAGAGTGAACGTGAGTCAGCACTCTAATGACAACATCTGTGTCCACCTCTCCTCTCATTTTATCCTCCATCTCCTCTGTCCTTCCGGAACCCAGTGACATGCTACAAGGCTCTCAGATGTCAGATGTGGAAGTGAATTAGATGTTTTACATTGACCAACAGCAAAACATTTTGGTAGGTGAACTTCACACTTTGTGCTCCAATATCCTTTCCTTTTTGTGTTTGTGTCTCCAGGCCAACGATGCCTCTGGGAACACCTGGAATTGGCTTTACTTCATTCCCCTCATCATCATCGGATCCTTCTTTATGCTCAACCTGGTCTTGGGTGTTTTATCAGGGTAAGTCTGAGCTATGCATATTGAAATCCTGGGTGTGGATATGGACAACGTCTACTAACCAAGCAAGGACATTTCAAAGTTTTTATCACAGGGACAAATCAGAAATCTGGTATCTCAATGGTTACTTTAATTCATGAATGGTTAATTCAGACAGACTTAATGGGTTAAGGTCAGGGTTAGGGTTTGGGATAGCAAAAATACACTATCGCTTTACATTGGATTTTGAGAACTGGAGTAAACTACTGTCTCTTTCTTTGTATGAATGAATAAATGAAGTTCCTGGCATGCAGTGTTTTAAAATGTTTGGGTCCCTGAAGTGCAGGTCACTATCCAACATTGGTGTTTGAAGGGTCCTGGATAAATGTCTTAAAATGCATTGGAAATGATGAGATCCCCTGCAACACAAACACACAAACAGCTATATAAATTAGAACATTCAAATCAGTTTATCTTATAATCACTCACCCTAAACAAATCTTTACTAACCTTGACCAAAGACACCTAACCTTATCCTGTACTCCTAATCGAAGCCACCAATGCCTAACCTCACCCCAGTTGTAGGTATTACCTTCAACCAAACAAATTAAAGAATTTTCACCCAGAACTTATTCAAAATTTCTCGCAGTTTTGGGACATTTTCATCCCTGTTTAGATAGCAAAACCCGAGCTAATACACGCACTCACACGCTTGGCATACAAAACAGCCGATTTATTAGCTAGAACAACAACAGCCTTGGTTTCTTATTGACTGTAAGAAGAGATGTGTACACAGTGTCTGCCTCTCGAGAGGCTGAGAGGAGCCCACTTAAGGTGAAAGCCTTTGTTGGACTATGGAGGTTACCTTCCCCTTAAAGATATGTCCATTTGCAGAGACCGCTTTACCATAATGAAATGACCCTGAGCCACTGAAATAGCTGTGGAACTGTGGAGAGAGTTGAGGGCAGGTTCATTCTAATGGGAACCTACTTCTATTCCCTCCCCACCATCACTGAGTATGAGTCAACCTTCCCTCCTCAGTGTTTTATTTTACCCACTCTTTCTCTTTTTTAGCACAGTGTGCATCGCTTCAACACACACACACAACTACACTAACGAACACACACACACAAACAAAGGCACACATTGTCTCCCATCATCCTTACAAGGAAGCATCCTGTTCAAAGTTGTTTCTGGTCAGGTGCTATATTAATGTCAGCGAACGGCTTATGTGTGTCATCCGTACGTGTGGGGAGAGTGAACGTGAGTCAGCACTCTAATGACAACATCTGTGTCCACCTCTCCTCTCATTTAATCCTCCATCTCCTCTGTCCTTCCGGAACCCAGTGACACCCTGCCACGCTCTCACCTTCCCCAATGTCCCTCTGAAGACCTTCAATCACCACTGAAACGGTGGTGTCGATAGAGAGATGGCGTGGTGAAGACGGACAGTCTTGAAGAACTTAATTACATCGCACTGTAATATGATATCACATTTACTTAGAATTCCTCAAACTGACAGGAAACACATCTCCAGGGAAATTATATCTAAAATAGCTAATATATAATTCAGTTGAAACATTAGTCATCCCTCTCCCCATATTTTTGCCTTTTCCTTCCGACCGCCCTCTTACTCTATCCCTCTCTCCGGTGTTATAAAACTGCCTGCCTTTGTCTTAAATCCTACTGATGGTTCTTTTCTTTTGGAGCTCAGACTGAGGAGGGTCCTCTGCCCTCTGTGTCCAAGGCCCTCTGAAGTAAACGCCACCCCAGGGAGAAGTGAAACACAAACATTCTGAAACGCCTGTGTATTCTCTGTGCATTCCCTGTGTATTCCAATCAGTTTTAAATGTGTGTGTGTGTGTGTTCGCAGGGAGTTTGCAAAAGAGAGAGAGCGTGTGGAGAAGAGGCAGGACTTTCTGAAGCTGAGGAGACAGCAGCAGATAGAGAAAGAGCTGACTGGATACCTGGAGTGGATATGCAAGGCAGGTCAGGCTCACATCCACTTTTAATTAACTCTAATTATCTGTGTGTGCATGTGAGTAAGTGTGTGTGAGTGCGTGTGCTTGGGTGTGCGAGTTTGATTTCAACTGAGTAACTAGTGTGTATTGTTTTTAAGTTGGTGTGTATACTTGTACATTTAGGTTTGTGTTTGTGAGAGTGCATGAGAGAGTGTGTGTGTGACTGTGTTTGGTGAGAGTGCATATGTCTTGGTGTAAAATCCTGTCCTTTCCTGTTTCAGAGGAGGTGCTGCTAGAGGAGGAAGATGAGAATGCTGAGGAGAAGTCCCCTCTGGACGGTGCGTGGTACAAGAGGAAAACCAACCTCCCAGGTGAAAAGAGGGCTATAGATCCAGACTGTGGCCTGCTTTACCATGCTCCTGGACTGGCACGCTATCTCATGGTAAACCAGGCACAGTCAGGTATGGTTCATCAGCCTCCATTTTCAGATTCAGACGATTTAGCGCCATCTCATTCTGTGGTGTTTAAATCGCTCAATTTGATTCATTTCATTTTCAGGGTACAGTAAATGTGGTCTGGGTCCCTTTCACCTGGGGTGTAAAGTTTAATAGACTATTACAATGTGCCAGAGTATTAGTAAGTGATTACTGAGATCGAGGCAGAGTGCTGTAATTAGTTGATTATCTTATTCTTGTGAACCTTCGCTGTATCTTGCCAGTCTTCTCCCTTTATTAGTTTTCCATCTCATTCACTCTATTTGTATCCATCCATCCATCTTCCTCATTTTCTCCCTCTGCTTCTTTTGCTTCGATCTTCCCTGTCGCTCCTCTCTCCTTCCTCCTCTCTGGCAGTTCTTTTGGCTCCAGACTCAGCCCCCTGCAGCCAATTAGGTCTGGTGTGGGAGACGGGGTTAATTAGGGGGATTTAGAGGGATGGCTTGATTGGATTAGGGCTGTAAAATACACATACACACATACACACCAGTTTTTTAGGTTAGATAAAGGTACAGAGAGCTGACAAATGTCAGTACTTGCCTTCTTTTATAATAAATAACATGCTGAGGATTAAAAAGCTTTAGCCCACTCTCAGAAAAAACAACTATAATATTGTTAGATGAAAAGGATAGCTGGAAGAGATAAAGAGAAGAGCGGATTTGTTGAAGAAGATAGAGATTTTTGACTATTGTTAATCTGTCCATTGTTCCTATTGAGTCATATACTCATAACTGTCCAGAGAATTGGGCTACTGCTCCAGTCTAAATCATGGAGAACATTTACGTAGCACATTTAGCCTTGACTGGTTGTATATCTTTGAAAAGCTCTTTTGGAACATCAAGGCTCACGTAACTATCTCATTCTTAATTTTTTAACGTTTTTCATTCCAAAGGCTGACTTGAAGCAAAAGGCAGAATTGGAGAATGAAAAATTTGATTGATGCCCACTGTTCATTGTTATCCAATCAGCTCCCACGTATAGGGGAGGGGTGCGTGTGTGTTTGTGCATGTACATACTTGTTCATATGAAGGCATGCTTGCTTGCCTACACATTAATCTTTGTGTGTCCTGTTAGTAATGTCTTCATCCTTACTCATGCCTCTTTGATGCACTGTGTACAGTGTTGAAACGAGGCAAGGTAAAGAAGAGTAAGAATGACCTGATCAATGCCGAGGAGGGAGAGGATCGCTTGACTGACAGGTCCTCCGCTGGTAAGATGCCATTTTCAGGCATTCACATTAAATATAGGGGAACAGTCAAATGTACAATCTCAGTTGGTCTTGTTCAAGTTGTTAAGTCAGATTTCCCTCTCAGTAGGGCAAACCACAACCACGTAATAATGCTTATGAAGGAACATGATCCATTTCCAGACTGGGATGTCAGAAATTACGACTTCCACTTCTTGTTCATTTTTAATATTATAATAAGCTTTTTTCAAAAAGAAAATCTCAAACATATTTAGTGTCAGCGATTTAAGTGTTAGCGTCGAAGGTCATTTATTCAGGTGGAAGACAAAGTCTGTGGTTTCAGCCAGAAACAGGATGTTCTTGCATGTTTTTCACCACAAATACGGAAATATTTTGAATGCTAGAGACCAAAAGAAATTTATGGTCAAATATAATGCTAAAATCCCCGTAGACTTTGTCATGACATGCTGTGACACATTATGATGGTGATAATCAAGCTGATAATGATTAACAGCAAATCACCTTTCTGCGATGACCTTCTTCACCCAGCTCCGCCCGGCTCTCCATTTGGTCGGGCCAGTGTCAAGAGTAGTAAGCTAGACAGCTCATCCTACATCCGTCGCAAGGAGAAGAGAATCCGCTTCTTCATCCGCCGCATGGTCAAAGCACAGAGCTTCTACTGGATTGTACTGTGTCTGGTGGGCCTCAACACACTGTGTGTGGCCATTGTCCACTACGACCAACCTGAGTGGCTCACTACAGCGCTCTGTAAGTCCCACACAGATATTCACATGGGTCCCGCACACACATACGGATACACACACACAATCGCACACACACAGGCATGGAGGACATGCAGGCGTGGACACAGATTTCAAACACACTCCCACATAGAGATACACACACACAAAACACACACACACACACACAAAACACACACAAAACATGTGCATTCACAATAAAACCCAATCTGTGTTTGTAACTGACGATTGCCAAAGTCATGTATGATCTGTGGTGTTCATGACTGATCGTTGGTGTGACGCTGGAACACTAGACATGGCAGAGTTTGTTTTCCTGGGTCTGTTCCTGTCTGAGATGAGCTTGAAGATGTACGGCCTGGGAGCCAGGAACTACTTCCACTCCTCTTTCAACTGCTTCGACTTTGGTGTAAGTCATTATGAATACCGTTACCTGAAGTGCTTATTATTTTCAACACCAAGAAACAACAGCTATCTTGACTTACTGTACCTTTTTTTGAATGCGAGTTATAATGTTTAACAGTGGTCTGCAGCAGATCTGTGCTACACTATGTTAATTTAAGGTTGGCTCTAGCCTAGTAGTAAGCTGTAGTCCTTTTGTTCTAATGTTAATTGTCTCTGTTCTCAGGTGATAATAGGTAGTATACTTGAAGTGGTATGGTCAATGATCAAACCAGGGGCGTCGTATGGCATTAGTGTGCTAAGAGCTCTTCGACTGCTAAGGATATTCAAAGTCACCAAGTGAGTGAAACACATTTAACACATCGATACCCACATACAAATGCTCACACATACCTGGTGCCCAGTGTAGATGATAAACTCTAATCTTTGTCCTAGAGTAATGTTTGGCATTGTCCCATCCTGTCAGTCTGTAATCCCATTAATGTAAGTTAGTAATCCTTTTATACTAGAGTAGTCTGTAACAGTGATTCACAACAACGAATTGGGGACATGATTTATTAATCGATAATAACACAGTCAACCCTCACACATACATTCACTGTGCATTCATTTCTCTCTCTCTTTCTCTACTTCTATCTATCTTTCTCGCTCTCTCTTCTTTCTGTTTTATCCAGGTATTGGAATTCCCTTAGGAATCTGGTGGTGTCTCTCCTTAACTCCATGAAGTCCATTATCAGCTTGCTCTTCCTCCTCTTCCTCTTCATCGTGGTCTTTGCTCTGCTGGGCATGCAGCTCTTTGGAGGACAGTGAGTATTCCCTCCACCCATATCCACCCTTCACCCCTAACTCCTCTTATAAACTGATCCTGTTTCCTACAAAACATGCACGTTTTTTTATATTTATGGTCAACGGAAAAAGAAAAATCCAGGTTCCATACCCCCTAACTCTAACTGTGATCCTACCTCTTACGCTAAGGTTTACCAAACCCTAAATCGAACCAGAATCCTAACCTTAATAATCTAACCTTTATGCCTAAACCTAAATGCCAAAACCTGTGTCTCTTATCCATCAGCTGGAAATTACTGTAGGTAGCATTTTTTCAGATTGACATGGATAACGAAGACCCACACGCACTCACACACTCACACATGCACACACACACTACCTCCAACCATCCCCCAGTCCTTTCTCTCTCTGTGTAATCCATGGCCTTGCCTGGTGCTCTGGTGCCAGACACGTTGTCACAGCAGGGAGCGGCCCAGCGGTGTAGCTTTGATATCGGTTGTGTAAAACCTCGTGTCCTTGGCTGACAGGGACAGATCCTGATCTGTGCTGCACTATGTTAATCAAAGGTTGGCTCTAGCCCAGCTCTGTTTGACTGCAGCCACAAATACACCATCTGGAGAGTCACTGTTGATTGTATAAACGACAGGCCTGTCAAAACACCTCTCTGATTGTTTAGTCTGGTTTACACAGGGTTTTCGTTGTTTGATCTCTATGGCGTATGTCTCTCCTAAGTCAATAGGAGCCACCTTGCTCATTGTATCCACAACACCACAGCAGGTAAGAGAGGTAGAAGCACTCGAGGGGAGAACTCCAGTGTGATATTCTATGTCTCGCAGAGTGACAGCGTTGGCAGATGCCGTGCTCCCATTGGACTGTTTGGAAGAGAGAGTTGCCATGGTGCCATGCTCAATTTAAACCGACTGTTCCGTCATAATGACCACATCAGTCAGGGCTGATGGATATGTGTGAAAAAGCTCTGACGCGCACATGGCGCTCAGCTCTTAGGCTTTATGTGTATCATGTGAGAAGTGTCTGGATCCATTGTTCCATTTCCTATGTAATACAGAGGTCGTGCTCCTATCAACCAAATCTTTGGACAATACAGGGAGGACTGGAGAGTGGATGGTCTGAGGAGGCTGAATCAATCAACAAGTATCAGATTCTGCTTTTACAAGACCGTTTGTTTTAATGAAGTCCTATGTAGATGTTTTTTTAGCGTTCAGTCTGAAAGGGGAAAGATGAGGGAAAGATGAGGGAAAAAATGGGCAAGGCTGCATATTTGCTGGTCGACAATCCAGCTGATTGAATTTACCACCCCCATGCTTACAATAACACAAACAGACACACACACACACACACACACACACACACACACACACACACACACACACACACACACAACACCTCTATCACTGCAGGCTATCTAAGCAGGGTAGATCGGGAGTCCTTTCTAGGGGTGGTTGCTGTGGTAACCATATGCTCCCTCCTCCCCATCCAACCATCCGTCATTCCTCCTCTGAAGGCTTTGTCCTCACACGCCTCGTCACTTCCATCCTTCCACTCACACTGGTCTGGTCTCTAGCAGTCAGTTCTTAAGTTTACATTGCAAGTATGTCTAGGAATAGCTTTGTTATAATCAAGGGAGGCTATTGTGTAACCTTGTCGACATCTTAGCGCACAGCTCAGCGGTCACAAATCCCATCCTGAATGCCCATCTTGAAAGACATGCATGCATTATATGCTATCAGTATTTCTATGGCCTCAGACAATAAATACATATTCATACCTAGTTATATAACTGTACGTTATGGCAATAACTAGAGCTAAGATTAGTCTTTCAACCGTGGTTTATTTGAAGCTATTGTTAAAATATTGACAAAGCTGCATGAAAAGCAGTTCTATAACAATGTTCAGCCTGTCACATGTACTGAATAATGTCCAGAGAGTAGAGACATGATTGGTTGATGGCAGGGAGTGGTAAGTATTTGATGAGTGTTAGCAGTGAAAAGACATCACGCTGCAGACAGAGTGTACCTTTGCTATGGGGTTTGTTTTTGCTCTTGTGGGATGACTATGGCTATACTGTGCCATCAATGCATCTTTAAATTCGCTCACTTCTTCGTGTCTTCCTTGGTTTTAATACTGTGGCAGTTTTTTTTCTCAAAAAGGAGTTCAACTTAAGATGAGGTTGGGGGCGTTCTTGAGCATGTAGTAAGTTCATACAACGGACCCAGATGAATGTGTGGTACTAAAATGGATCACGACACAATGGCTTGGGCTGTTATTCTCAGTCCATATTGATGTACTATATAGAACTGGATTTCAACCTATATTCCACTCAGTTGTGTATTGATAGTTGTATTATATCTATCTTTGGGGCTTTCAGAAGACATCTGTATTGTTCTAGTCACAGCTATAACTATGTAACCCTTAACAGAAAACAAAACTTGGAAGAATTAACTCTTCCTAGTTCTGAAGAACCAGCTTTGATATCTAGGTTTGTATTACTTCATTCTGTGGTTGTGTTCCAAAAGGCAGCCTATTACCATTATAGTACCCTACTATAAACCAGAGCCCCTTCTGGTCACTGCACCGTGTACTAGACAACATCTCACTTACAGGCCGTTGTTACATTTGGAGATGTGGAACACTTAGAACTCCCTGATTGAAACATTGGAACGTTGCTCAGTGTTTTGGTTAATATCTAGATGCTCTCAGAACTATAAGGCATTATGGCATTATGCTTAATAATATGGTCAATACGTTGCAGTTAACAGCTGTTCATGATACAATGCAGAGTGCCTGGACATCCACACACCCCGATACGCTTTATTGCTCTTATGAACAATGTTATAAATGGCTATAATATACCAAGTGTTTGAAACCGCCCTGTTTAAAATGAAAACTATACAGTATTGCTTAGGTGTGTGTGTGTGTACTTTTGAGAAAGACAGAGAGTAAGATTATACCGTACCACTGTGAGTTCCAGACTATGTGAACATCCTAGTGTCATCCCCATAAAGAAAATACTCCAACAATGATAGTAAGAGGATGCAATCATTGTAAAACATTCAGTGTATAATTAACATGTTTTACTACACGTGTGCTCGCAATGTGTGGGGGTTGTGATGGCGCCCTTCTCATTCAAGAATTGAAGATCCGCAGCTTACATTCCACATGCTTGGTTGCACTGAACTGTATATATTTTTAAGTATGCTTAGCTGTGATTGCTAATGTCTGTTGGCAGTGTGTGTCAGTGTTTCAGGTGCGGTTTTGAATATTTAATTATTGGGAAAGTCATTATAATCGCTTTGTACACAACAGCATTGTTTATTTGATTTAATTGTTTATCATTTCCCTGATTTTTCTCTTTGCGTTTTGTCCAAGGTTTAATTTTGAAGAGGAGACACCAACAACCAATTTTGATACCTTCCCAGCAGCCATTCTCACTGTTTTCCAGGTATTGTGTCTCCATTTACTGGGATTAATCAACTTGTTTCTTTTTTCACTGTGGAATTGTATTGCTGAATGTCGGACTAGATGAGAGGATTGTATTTTTATAAAAAATAACAAAGATTTCTATATATTTTTTGCTGGGTATTTCTTCTTCCTTTGACTCCAAATAATATTCCTGTTAGGCTGTGTTATGTTTTCAACCCTATGACAAGCTTAGGTCCAAATGTGGAGTCAGGTATTATCCTTCTGATAATAACAATATGAAAACCATTTTCTGGAAATGTTGAAAAAAAATTACTGGGCATCAATGGCATGGAATACTTTTAGGTAAATAAAACCATGAAATTGCATCTAAATCTAAACAAAAGCATTCACAGTATGAGATGAAAAAAACTATCCTACTGTATAAACATTTCACATGAACACATATTTTGTGTACTTTTTGCATGGTTATGCCTTACATGTTTATATTAATGGTTTAACTGTTGAATCAGCACAATAACTCAATGTTATGTATATGCTACGGTTTTTATTTACAACTGTTAATATTTTGTTAATTATTTGAATGTTCTAGTCTATCTAATTTATTTTTTTTATTTATACGTTTTTCCCCTTAAATTGCTAACTTTGCTGATAGCTATTTCATAAAGAGTACTTACCATTACCGGTTTGTGTGGTTGTTCGAACTAGCCATCATAAGATTAATGCACAAACTAAGTGCCTGTTAATTGACTTAAATGTTGATGTAATTCCATTTTCATTCTATTTCTACTGTCAATGTCAGATTCTGACTGGTGAGGACTGGAATGCAGTGATGTATCATGGCATTGAGTCCCAGGGGGGAGTGCGAAGGGGAATGTTTTCTTCTGTCTACTTCATCGTTCTCACACTGTTTGGAAACTGTATCCTTGTGCCACTGCAAGAATATTAGTAGTGTGCAAATCTTGTCATGCTCATATGCTTAATCATATCCATTTAGTCACAGTTGATTTTTGGAATCCAATTGACTCGTAAAACCTGGAAGTGTTCTTTAAATGTTGGTAAAGCCCATATGCTAGGATTTATGTTTCACACACAATGGTTGGAATTTTCTGAAGAGAGATGTAAGTGCATACCGTGCAGCATAGTCATGTCAGAACTGTTTTTCATGTCCGTTACTTGTTTGGCCTGAGGACGCAGGACACACCATGAATGTCTTTCTGAAATAAGATTTGGGGGGTAGAGAGAATCCACTGGCGAATGGAGTTGCAATATGACATGCATACGTATTGGTAAATATATTTTCAGGGAAGAATGGCCCCCTATATAATTCAAACAATTTCTACCAGAGTTTGACTTCCTCTAATGATTCAAAGGTTTGATTGCATTGCACCATTTCAAACATATAAGACAATGAAGATGTTTCAAGATTCTTCTGAGCTTCCAGTCAGACACGCTCCTGAATGTCTTCTTGGCTATTGCTGTCGACAACCTTGCCAATGCACAGGAGCTCACCAAGGTATGGCTGAGAAACCCAAGGAACCGCGTTGTATCTTGGGAACCTTTTCCTTAAATGTTTCTGAATGAAATGACCCTTGGTTACCCATCCCTTTTGGTTTATTGGTCCAGGATGAGGAGAAGCAGGAGGAAGAAGCCAATAAGAAGCTGGCGCTACAGAAGGCCATGGAGGTGAAAGAGGTCAGCCCAATGTCAGCAGCCAACATCTCCATCGCTGCGTAAGTTTAGCGGCACTGCCTCTATATACTGTCTTCCGTGTGCCCTCCTGTTCCGACACCAGCCCATGACCATGCTGTATAGTAACATACAGCCGGTCCTGTCCTTGGTCAACGTGTTGTTTTTGTTGTTCTTGTTATCATGTCTCTGACTAGAGCGTATAAGTTGCGAAATTGCCTCTGTCTATGTTCACGTTTTGCATGTTTCGTGTGTCGTACGTTTTTGTCAAGGTGCGTGCTTTGACTGCATTGCCTTTCAGTCGAACCCCCCAACTGTATTTCGATGTTAGTCAGAATTGTCTGACAGAACTGGTTTTGTTCACCTCCTCTCTAAATGATGCAGCATGGTCCAGGCTACATATCTAAGATAAATGTTTGCTGGAGGTGCCGTGTGAAAAACCACTAGCAGTCAGATATTGACAGGTGCCGTAGCTTTGTCTGAAACTGATCCCCAAAATGCTTCTGTTTTCAATGGCCATCGTTTCCCATTTAGTGAATATTGCTATGACAGTTGAATACATTACAGTCTAATGGAGTCAATCAGCATTTTCAGCATCAGCAATCTCCTATAATTGACTGTTTCTTAACACACAGCCATGCTCTTCATTGATTGGTATTGGCTTTAGGACAAATTCATCAATAGTGTAATTTTTTTGGAGTTAGGGATACAATTATGTACTAGATAAAGATGAGTTGTCAATAATATTGACATGGTTTCAGTCAATAAGTCATTGCTCAGTACATGAACATGTATTGGTAATACCAGTCTCAGTCTCACATCATTTATTAAATGTTTATGGAACCTGACTGTAAGAAAATGAGCGCTAATCTAGGATGATTTTAGTCTTTCAGATTAAACAGGATTAGATGATATAGATAGGAGGGAGCATATCCAAGAATAGCTCTCTACTTTAATGCTTTGTGAATACAGGCCCTGGCCAGAATAGTGGTTAGACTCAGAAACCAAACCATTAAAATTAAATTGCTTAGTGTGTCCATCCAGATTTTTTTAATTTAAGATGGGTTTGCCTTGAACAGACTTTTTGGGTTACGAATTGAATAGACATGTATTATTGGAACCTTTATTTTGATTGTGGTCATTGTAACACAGTGATTAAAACTGATGATGTAACATGTCTATTTGAAAGCTTTGGTGATACAGATAATATCTTAGATGTACAACTTTACAAAGCCTTTTGTGATAGATACATTTCATTCGTAATGTTTAATTCAATAATTGTAATGTTAACTAAGACCAGATGTTTTCTATTGAACAGTCAACTGCCATTTAAATTGCTTTGCAAAACCCATAGTGTATTGAACTTCGTAAGTACATTTTGATGCCATGTCCTTCATTATGTTGACTACTGTTATTTCTTATTTTTTGGGATTTGACTTACAGTAATTGGTGTGGGGCTTAGAATCTATTGTAAATATTGTCCCTCCAGTCATTCACAGTAAGAGTATGTGGTGCACATTACTATGTAGTACTACAAAGTACTGCAATATGTTTGCATTGCATACTCAACACTGCCCCCACTGGCCACACTGCTGAAGAATTAACATTTGTTTGGCTGTGTTAGACGTGTGTTAGAAGTTCTTAATGTTAGGACTGGTGGGGACAGGTGGACAGACAATCAACAGACACAAACGTTATGTAGTTATGTAACTTTGACTGATGTCCACCTCTCCGAACCACATTCTTTCAGTTTGTGTCTTATCCTTTCTTTCGTTTGTCTGTTTGTTTTGTTTTGCATGAACAGTTTTGTAAAGCAAAATCGAGATGCACTCTCTCGCAGCTCGTCCGTCTCCAGCGGTCATTCACCGTGAGTTTTTGCTCTCTGATACAGTATCTCCTCCCCTGTCTCCTCTGTTACAGTATCACCCCTCCTCCTCTGTCTCCTCTGTTACAGTATCACCCCTCCTCCTCTGTCTCCTCTGTTACAGTACCCCCCCTCCTCCCCTGTCTCCTCTGTTACAGTACCCCCCCTCCTCCCCCGTCTCCTCTGTTACAGTATCCCCCCTCCTCCCCCGTCTCCTCTGTTACAGTATCACCCCTCCTCCCC
>JACXGJ010001512.1:0-81863 GCA_016801105.1 Esox niger | reverse complement strand
CTCAGCTATGCCTATCTCCTGTTAAACCTCCTCAGCTATGCCTAGCTACTATTAAACCTCCTCAGCTATGCCTATATACCATTGAACCTCCTCAGCTATGCCTATCTCCTGTTAAACCTCCACAGCTATGCCTATATACCATTGAACCTCCCCAGCTATGCCTATCTCCTGTTAAACCTCCTCAGCTATGCCTATATACCATTGAACCTCCTCAGCTATGCCTAGCTACTATTAAACCTCCTCAGCTATGCCTATATACTATTAGACTTGTTCACACCAAAACAGTATTAGCATAATCATTACTAACCATAGATTATACCCCTTTCCCACCCAGCTGTTGATTGACATTTATTGCCTAGTAACTAGCCTTCAGAGTATCTCAGATGACATTATCAAAACAGGCAGCCATGGTTAGCAGTGGGAATGCCTAGGCTGGCCTGATGCATATTCAGCAGGCCCCATCTGTCCTGTGCAAAGTTCATGGCCTGTCTCAGAAGTCTGGCTGGGCGCACAGTAATTAGTGAGAGGCTGGTTGGCGCACATGGGTGTGGTTTGTGCCCACAGTCCAGGCTCCCACACTTTTCATGTCATAAAGGGAGAGAAAGGGAGGGAGAGAAACATTCATTAATGAATGTCACTACTGTATTAGGATGGACTCAGTGGTCAGCAAGCTTCATCTAGTGGTCTAATAATGTAAAAGTAAGGCTGTAAATATTATGCATTTTCTAGTACTGTAAGGTATCTTATAAAGATGTCATTAGAACTACAACTGTTTATCTTTCCAGGAATCAGGACTCCTTCCATAAACTTCTTTTGTTTGTCATTTGCCAACCTTTTCTGGTTTAAAATTGCAGGTTTGTGGAAGTAAAGCTCTATATATTGCAAAACTTAATTAAGTTTGATGATGAATCTGTACAGACAAATAGCTCTTACACTGTACTGTGGTGATCAGGACAACCTCTCTTGAGCTGAAGTGTTATATTTGTGTGTCACAAATATATTTTGTCTTACATATGTAGCCAGCTACTGTAGTATAATTTTGACACTGATCTAGGTTCTGTGTGTTGGACCCTGTAGGTGTTGTTCCTATGTGGGACGAAGAGGTGGCGGTCCCCAGGCTATCTCCATAGGAAAGAACTGTGACAAGTTTGGAATAGTGGTGCATGAGCTGGGCCATGTGATTGGTTTCTGGCACGAGCACACTCGGCCTGACAGAGACGAACATGTCAGCATTATCAGGGACAACATACAACCAGGTAAGTCTCCTATGAAACAGCCTACTTATCTTTAATGAAACAATGTCATTAGAGATGAGCTGATTTAAATATCTATGATGAGATCTCCATGGGATTCTGTGATTAACATAGATCCCTTCTGCCATTTTCCTGGTATAGTATTCGGGGTGTGGGTGGGTTGCAGGTTTTAGCTTCTGTTTTCTTGCTTCTGTTCAAAGGACAGGAGTATAACTTCTTGAAGATGGAGCCAGGGGAAGTGGACTCTCTGGGTGAAGTGTATGACTTTGACAGCATCATGCACTATGCCAGGAATACTTTCTCAAGGTAGGAACTAGGCCAAGTTCCACTTCATACAAAGCGGAATAGACATCATACCCACTGCAGTTTTATGCCAGGGAGCAGTTTCCAGGACTACTACCTATTTCTTTCTTCATGTCTCACTTCAGGTTTTTCCGTGTTATTACATAATTGTTTAATATTTTTATAGATCAAGAATGACATCAGCTGATGAAAGCTGGTGCAAATTTGAAGTTTTGAAATTATTTAATAATGTAATATATGACCACATGCACATGGCTCAGTGAGGATTTATTTATTTTGTTTGAGACCTCATCCAGTTTTAGAGCATTTTATTACACGTTGGACACATAATCCATAAGGCATTATAGTCAATGGTAAGTTATTAAGCAAGATGTGACAACCTTTTTCAATGTAAAGACACAAAATAATAAGAGTAAAACTTGACTTCATGTAAAAAAGGTGAACTTCTCCTTTAGGACAAGAACAGCTGCAGAATATATGATTCCTTGGGAGTGTCTTCTCTTTCTCTTCTGTGCTCCACTGAAAGTTTATTTTGGCTTGGATAATTAAATTCTCTCAATGGTCACTACTTTGGGAGTACAGTGGAAAAGCTAAAGGATTGAACTTACATGACTTCAGTAAAATTTTGGCAGGATTCCGTCAAATTAATCAATGAATACATTTCCTTTTATTAAGCCTGTTTTAGATCACAAGGCCACATCAATTTGGAATTGACCAGCAGGTTGATGAATACAGGTGTGCTGCGGACAGAGTCCTTTTGCAGAATCCAGATCAGCAGCACAACCAGGTGGACAAGGCAGAAATTAGCAAGAGTAAAGTAGACCTGGTGATGGGTTAGCCAGAAGTCATCAGACCAGGCTGTCCTGAGGTGTGGTTTAAGGGTTCAGTTCCTCCTAAGATTCAACAGGTCACCAGCGAAATGAATGTAGGCCTTAAATCAATAGAATGCCTCAGCATATAATTCAGATTGACGCTAAGAGAGATTCCCCAGTCACGTAAACGAATGCAGCGTAAAACATGATAGGGCAGACAGACCTTAGTGACTGTTTGGAGATGACCCTGGATAGGACCCACAGGGCATTAATTATATTGCTCATAGTGTGCCTACACTAACATACCATCTGATATTACATGCCTTTCCCTGAGCACTCAACATTTGGGCACCCAGAAGGAGCAGGATTAGTGTTCTCATTTAATCCTGTTTTAGGTTCTTCTTTCTTTTCTTTCGTTGTGATCCCAGACAGCACTAAACGAATCTTGTCCACCATACTCAGTACCACTGTACTCTTATAAGTAGGGTGGTACCTACAAAATATCATACAGGCAAATCAACACCTGCAAGAAGGCGACCTCTATCTTCTAATAATACCTCTATCTAAAATAATAACAAGATAAATTGCCTCATACAACACACATCTATGTAATACAATTTGCTTTGCATAATTGGTTCGAGCATGTATTGATTACTTTTATGTAGCCTTTGAGGTAGCTACGTCCCTTGTGGATGCTGTCCAGTGAAATCTATATAGTTGTTGGAAACGATTTGATAATGTCTGCTTTTGATAAGCCAACGTTTATCCCATAGCCACAAGTTGTTTCAATTATCCCTCCCCTGGTTAGATCCTGTTGCCAGAGGATAGCAGCCATGCAGTAAACCTTTACAACCCCCTCAGGTTTTGGTAGAGCAGCTAGTGCCTGTTGCCCTGCTGCATCACATTAGGTTGCACAGCACTTTCATAAACATGTGAGGTTCCTTGTAAAAACTCTCATCTCATAGCGTGAATGGCCTCATTGTGCCGCATTCGGGCCCTTTTCAAGAGGCTTTGATCATCATTAGCAACATGATCCCCCAAACCAGGCTTCTGTAGGAGGTTATAAGGTTTTATTCCTAAGGTGTCTGGTGGGTAGCTTCATGGCTTCCAGGTGTTAAAAAAGGTCTACTCCACTTGCTAGTCTGCTTTATGTCAACCACTAAGGAGCACGAGAATATGCTTTTGTATGTGGAAATTATGAAATGTTTGTACGTTCCCTGACATTAACAAGCCTTATCTAAGAGAATATTCAAGCAGAGTAACTGATTGTTACTATATATTTCAAGCCAGGTCTTCATTTTCATTTGTATAGTCACAATCACCATCTGCAGATACTCTACAGGTATTCATATTATCAACAGACTATCAAAAACAAAGTACATCCTTGCTAAGGTTAGTGGTCGGCTTAAGATACGTGTTAGGGTTAGGATGAGGTTACAGATTAGGGTTAATAGATAGTTAATCACAATGTTATTGATAGTGTGTAGATAGTTTGTAAAGGATTTACGGGTTTACTATCCAAATAAATGTTCACTAGATTTTTTATCTGAATAAGCATAACCTTAAGAAATAAAGTCTGAATTCCAGTGTGTGACCAGTGTCTACATTTTGAAAAATGAAAAGCAGAAATACAGGAGGAGCATAATAGATCAAATCAGATGGCTGTAGTTTGTGTTTCAAAGTTAGCCTCATATAGTTCAATAGTGCCCATGTATCCTAAATGCCTTTTGGGTCTGTGTAGAAATATACATTTGCATTTGAAGGTCATCTGCAGTCTCAGTGGTATAGGAGCCCTACCAGAATCCTTGTGTGTTTCAAGCATTCTTGCGTTAGTAAATGCCGCTCTCCATTTTCTTTCCTGTGAAGCTCCTAGCCACACGTCAGCGAGCAGTACATTCGACTTAAACCTAGACTCTGGTAAACAGCTTTGCACCACAACAGTGTCACTGGTGACAGATGCACTCTTAAATGTTTTGGTTCAAGATAGAACAGATAGAATCGTAGATAGAATCGGTTACTAAAGCTTTTGTCTCTTTGAATCAAATTGTTTTTGTCACGTGCTTTATAAACAACAGGTGTAGACTAACAGGCAAATGCAGAGCAGGCTTGAAAAGGAGAGCTCTGAATGTGGCATAGTTGTAATGATAATCCTCTTTGCCTGGGTCCCCATGTGCCAGCCGACCTCTATTTCTCATAGTCTCCCTGTGACGCATCTGGAAAGCTCTCCAGATGCTCTTATGTCACAAAGACAGAGGTGTCATAGGGGCTGTTTGAGGTTTAAACCTGCCCGGCATTTGACTACATGCATGCTGAACCCATCTAGTCTTTTTTTGGTTGGAGCTCTACATTGTTTCTGTCTGTTTCTTTTGGATCATAGCAAAGCCAATCTTGTCCACAAGGAACTGAAATGTTGATTTAGTCTAGTCAATCAGTTTTTCTTATCACACAAGGCATACAAACCCAGCCTAAGGATTACATAGCATATTTGTCATGCTATGTGTGTCAATTGCATCAGTGTTAGGGGATGTCCTGGCGTGGAGTGTTAACAAAACAGAAACATGATGTTCTCTCCTGCAGCTTGAGTCTGATAGATTCCTGGTACCTGCTGCGCAATTCTACCTGAACAAAGAATTGAAAGATCTTTAAGGTGAACAAAATGTCAATCCTTCTAGTGCTACAGACTGCGGAACCATTCATGGTTGTTCCAATTTAATGCCCCTTTCCAATCGCAGGAATATTTTTGAAAGGCCTTAGCTTCTAAGCGTGACTGTAATGTGAGCCTAGGCACACGCAAGGCGAGTGAGAGCTGGAGGACCGGGAGGCCAGAACAGACGTGATCATTACTACATTTCTCTGATATGAGAACCAGCTGTTAGCTGCTCTTGTTCTAACATATCTGCCATCTTTTTTTCACCAAGGCTGGCCCTCTCCTACATGCCTCCTATTGCTGCCTCACTGTCTGAAAACTATCCTAAATAAACTGCCATTCACTTATGGCAACTGGATTCTCAAAAACCGCAAGAGATTTTTTCTGCACCAGGAGATGGATATAAACAATGTCAAACATATGCAGACTGTGCTGTCTCGACTGGGATTTTTTTAACTGCACAGGCAATGCTCTTCTCAGGGAATAACAAAGAAACAGACTTGAGATTGTTAATTCTTTACGCATTCTTGTCATTAGACCTCTCTAGGCATGTCCTGTTTTCCCTTTGTATAGCCAGATTTATGCCAATATTTTACAATTTAGAGGTAAAAAGTAATGGATTATATTGAGTATGGTCAATGGGTTTTATTATGAGACAAGTTCCTGTTAGCTTTTCTCAAGTCACTGTGAGTTTGGTGATCCAAGTTATACTTCCCCTGCATGCTGATTGGCTGATGTACCTGCCCCAATGTCACCCTTTGTTTCCCTATTATTAGCCTGTGTGTTTGCCCAGCGTTCTTACTGTAAATCACCGTGGGAAGCCAGGGTCTTTGCAGAGATTGTTGTTGGGAAGATTTCATGCTTAGCCCTTGTGTTTTGAAGTGTCTCCTGGTGACAAGGCAGCTCCCCATGCTTTTTGTCTGGGGCATGTTAACCGACCATAGGCTTACCCTTCTTCCTGTACTGTGGAGATTTTTTAGGCCCGGTGCATGGAGCAGAGCCAACTCAAATAAAGACCTGCCAGTGTGCCCTTTGTCTGCTCTGACATCGGCTGGAGTGGTGTTGTTCATGGGCAGCCAGCATACAGGCTACTGGAGGCAGGCAGGCAGGCAGTGCTTAAACTGTTAGCTCAGGCTGCTCTGTTTGCAGATGCCTAGCGTTGATGAGCATGTCACCATGGGAACAGCCAGGGAGCAGGTCTTTGCTCCCCACTGCAGAAAGAGAAAAAGGGATATGATAAACTAACAAAAGTGGCCATTGAAAAAGTGGTGTGAAAAGGTTGAGTAAAATGCAAGCCACTACTAGTGTGTGATGTTTGTAGTTTTTTGTAAATCGTTTTGTTCAATTGGAATTTTTATCTTTATGCTAAATGTTGATGTCTGTACAGCATAACAAATAAGTTTTTGATTTTGCTATGAACACGTCAGAGGTGTGCTTTTGATTTGCGGTTGACTAGTCATTTCTTTGAGTTGTATCTGTTGTAACACCGATTTCTGAGTCCTAAATGGGACCTGGGTAAGGCCAACATGTCATGAATTTGCCTTGATGAATTATTCCTTAAATTAATGTTTGACAGTTTGTCTCTACAACAAGTTATTAAAATTGCCTGGAGGTTTTTGGAAATTCAAATAAGCAGTGATTTATTGTTTATTGTTTTGACTTTACCTATTGCCTAACTTGAGAAATGGTGTTATTTAAGAAGTGCAGATTAATTCAAGTTATTGAACATATATACTCCACAGAGTATGCATGTCCTAACACATTTAATGGGTCAATATTTCCCTATAGTATCTTGTGAAAATGTGTTTGACTCCACCCCACCTCTATTTCCACCCTCCTTTCTGCTAACTCTGCTGAAGAGGCAACAGTAAGATAACCCTCAAGAAGGGAAGGGTTTTGCAGGTAGTGCTCTCTCCTTATCGTTCCTGAAGGATTCTCCTCTGGTTTAGCATTTTGCTAGTGTCCTTGTCACAACTGGTAGCATGAGGCGATACATGCAGCCCATTCAAGTTGCACAGGTAGTGCAGCTACTCTAGGATGGCACATCCATACGTGCTGCCGCAAAAAGGTTTGCTGTCTCCCCCAGTACAGTCTCAAGAGCATGAGGGAGATATCAGGAGGTGGACCGTTACACGAATAGCACTGGACAGGACTGTAGAAGGGCATCAACCCAGCAGCAGGACCGGTATCTGCTCCTTTGTGCGAGGAGGAACAGGAGAATTCCTGCCAGTGGGCTACTGGTGTGCATGATTCTGACCAAACTGTCAGAAGCAGACTCCATGAGGGTGTCATGAAGGCCTGATTTCTTCTAGTGGGACCTGTGATCACAGCCCAGCACCGTGCAGCTTGATTGGTATTCGCCAGAGAACACCAGAATTGGCAGGTCCGCCATTAGTGCCCCGTTCTCCACAGATGAGGGCAGGATCACACTGAGCGTTTGACACATCCAACCCGATCAGTTTGGCGGTGGGTTAGTGATGGCCTGGTAAGGCATATCCTTGGAGGGTTGCACAAACCTCCACGTGCCAGTCATGGATGAAATCCTCAAACCTTACGCTGATGCAGTGGGCCCTGGGTTCCTCATATGGCCAGAGTGGGTAGGCATTTCCTGGATGACAAAGGCATTGCTGCATTGACTGGCTCTCATGTTCCCTAGACCTGAATCCAATTGAGAATCTCTGGAACATTATGTCTTGGTGCATGCGACGCCACCAAGTAGCACCACAGACTGTCCAGGAGCTCACTGATGTTCTGATCCAAGTCTGGGAGGAGATCCACCAGGACACAATCCGCCAGCTCATCAGGAGCATGCCCAGATGTTGTTGGAAGAGCATACAGGCATGTGGGGGCCATACACACTACTGAGTCACATTTTGAGTTGCTGTGATGAAATTTACACAAGTTGCAACAGCTTTCTTTGATTTTCAGTGTGTGTTTGAATCCAGCTCTTACACAATTGGTGCTTTTTCATTGACGGTTGCGGTATCATTTTGTTTTAAGCAAATTACTCAATGTACAGTGAAGGTTTTGATCTTTAATATATTTTCTTCGAGACCCGATGTGTGACTTAAGTGTTCCCTTAATTTTTTGGAGCAGTTTATTTGCAAAATATAAAAGGGCCATTTTGTGCTTAACAAACATTGGCACATATCCTATCAAAGAAGAAATGTACATGTGTATCTGATGCTTATATCCAGTGTGGTCTCTTATTATATGCAATTATTTGTTATAATACAGTGATTATTTAAATTAGAACTTAGAGATTACAGTGTATTTTTTATTAGAATTTTTCAACTGTAATATTTACAATAGTTGTATGTTTGGCCTTTTGTAAATGTTGACTATTTAGAAACAATACAAATTGTATTCCTATTGATAAGCCTGTAAAGTTGCATTAGACTACTTATTTTCTACAAAAAACGCAATTGGCAAACAACCCTATGTGATTACCACTGGAAACAGCTTTCCTACTGAACATTATACAATTGTACCTGTGTGTCTTGAGTCATGTATAAATAAGCTAATTCAATTGACAGTTCATGCAAATATTTATGTAGTGACTACTGAGTTAATAGGTTTTGTATAGTAATTAAGTACTACATTTTCTTAAGGGTTTTGTATTGGGGATTTTTAGGCTTCATCAACATCCACTCAGTCAACATATTTTTCTAAGAATGTGTGTGCCAGTGTGCATGTGCTAGTGCCTTCTTGGTTTTGTTGTGTTTTGATCTAACAGCGGTCTCTTCTCCTGAAATGCAGAGGAATCTTCTTGGACACCATCTTGCCACGCTATGACGTCAATGGTGTAAGACCACCGATTGGCCAGAGGACAAGGCTAAGCAAAGGGGATATCACACAGGCACGCAAACTCTACAAGTGTTCCAGTAAGATTCACAACAGCATTATAAATGAGTTTTACTAGAAATGCTGCTATAGAGTTTACACATACCATATGGTAATATAAATAACGTAAAGAGAATACTGCACAATGGACAGGATGATGATTGCTATTGCCTTAGCTTTAACTGCCCCTGGGAGTTAAATATCATATTCAGATTTTTGTTTTAAAAAATCACTCAGATGTATACTCTAAAACAGTCAGTGTTTACCCAGATGTAGTTTACATTGTGTGGAAATAGTTTAGCATTTACCATTGATGTGTCGTGGTTCCCTGGCTACAGTTGCTCTGACTCCGCAGCAGAGAGAGTGTAAACAGCGCATTGGGACAGGAAGTTTGTCATCACTCTTTCCCAGATAGATGCAGTAGAACAGCTGGTCTCAGGAGGACAATGACTAGAATGATGGCTGGGAATCAGCACTGTTCTTAAGGTCCAGAGATCAATACATTTACAATGTCAACTGAAAGCATGACTTAGAACTAATGGAAAACATACGTGGCCAACATTTTAGTAATAGTTATGTTGATCTTTAAGAAGACTTAAAGGTTTCATTAAGCTTTTTTTATCTTGAAGTGTCAGTGACTTTCATGCCTTACGTTGTTCTATAGTCAATGTTCAATGTCATTGTCATTGTTCTATAGTCAATGTTCTATAGTCTATAGTAATGTCAAAGCTTTACTTGTGGGTCATACAGGGCAAACTGTTTTTTCAGAACCACACTAAAGCTCTGTGAATAAATAGCATACTGGCGACCAGAACTGTTGAATGTGGTTTTAGTACATGGTTCAGAGTAATGGGGCTGGCTGGGTGGGCGTGGCTGTGTCCTCCCCAGTGATAAACTCCCCCTCAGTGGAATAGTGGATGATGTGGCGCTCAGGGAATGCAGCTCAGTTTCTTGGAAAACAGTTCCTCATTCACACAGCATTCTTGGGAGCATTTTTCATCCCTTCAGAGTGCTTGTTAGTAGTTCGGCATTAGCAGACCTTTGCCAAGAGTTATTAGACTTCTCACCTCCAGGCTTCATATATACACAGAGGGAAAGCAGACCTGGAAAGATCCAAAGAACATAAACAGTTAGGCGAGTTTTTTTTCTTCCAGATGAAAGTGAGCGAGGAAGTTATATATGATGGTTTAGAGACATGGAGGCAACAATTGCTTTCATGTACTCTTTTATGATTTGATTTTTTTTTCTTCTCAGTTGATCGGTGGGTAGCAAGCCTCCAAGGTTTGTTCATTTGTCTAGAGCGGGGGCTCCCAAAGATGTTTGTGACCCACCATAAGGTTATAACGGGGAACACTTTTGCACAGACCAAAGAATAAGTGGCAATGTTCAAGCCCTGGCCACCTGAAAATGTATTTTTCAGCCATCTGAAATTTGTCCTGTATTTAAGGGGTGCCAAAATCTACTTTCCACTTAAATCTTGCTTTCAGTTAACAATAGATTTTGTACATGTTAGTATAATAACAAAGGAAATTATCTGCACCAAAATGAAAGAAACATTTAGATAATACAGTGATATCTCATGTAATGACTGTGACCAATCTGTAAATCTCCAAAAGATTTTACATTGCGTAATCATTTCAGTGGACCGCAAGGGGGAGTTAAAACAAAACCAATAAGCATGTTTATAATGCATTACATCCCTCACAAGGTTGGGCTATTTAATGTCATAGGCCAGGTTTATTTGGACACAATGCAAAGAGGGCTTTTCCTGAGTACAATACTTATGACATGAAAAAATATTACTTGGTCTGATGGATGAGATCAAGATTCATCTTTCAGCAAAACAAAGACCAGAAATACAAATAAAAAACAATGCTGGAGTGTCTGTGAATGCACTTAAGTGGCCCAGCTAAAGCTTGCACTTAAACCCATTAAGATCTGTGGGCAGACCAGAAGACCACAGTTAACTGACATTCCCCATCTAATCTGACAGAGCTACACAAAACTGAAGTAAACATTTAAATATAAATGTAAATCAAAAACCCATAAAACATAATCAAATTAACATTCAGGATTATAATTGTTGCATCAACTTGCCTGCTCCTGCAGTGGAAATTGGCAATTGAAATGCTTTATCGCTATGCTGCTGCTGGAATGAAGACCTTGTTAGACAAAAAATATTTGCTTGCTGAGGATAATGTGTTTCTCTTTGTGGATAGGATGTGGTGACAGTCTACAGGAAAGCAGTGGGAACTTCTCGTCTCCTGGCTTCCCTAACGGATACTCAGCTTACATGCACTGCATCTGGAGAATATCGGTTACACCAGGCGAAAAGGTGAGGGCATGAAGAAGCCATGGAAAACTGACAAAGATAGAAACTTAAAATCAGTCTTGGGAGAATCTCTTTGTTTACTGTACCTCACTTTGATTTTCGAGTTTGAATACAGCCGTCAATTGGTTGGTGATTTTAGTTTTCATTGACCATTGGTGTGTCATTTTCTTCTGAACAAATTACACATTGATCTTTAAATTATTTCCCTCATTGAGAGCTGAATTGTGATTTAAGTGTTCCATTAATCTTTTTGAGCAGTGTATTTGGAGTGTATCATTAACAGTAACCATCATCCTTTCTTGATTTTTAAGATCATTCTGAACTTCACTTCCATGGATCTGTACAGGAGTCACCTGTGTTGGTATGACCATGTCGAGATCAGAGATGGATACTCAAGGAAAGCTCCTCTGAAAGGTCAGGATTCTTTGGAAGAATGTCAAAAAAATGGTTCAGTGAAGCTGGAAACTGTTTTAGATCAAACATTTTGTGGAATGTAATTAGGTAGGCTGTTTTGTGTGTTCCAGGTCGTTTTTGTGGGGATAAGCTGCCTGAACCAATTATCTCCATCGACAGTCGGTTGTGGATTGAGTTCCGCAGCAGCAGTAACTGGGTAGGGAAGGGCTTCTCTGCTGTGTATGAAGGTAAGACCAGAGCCGGATCCAAAAGTACTCAGACATTGTGTAATCTTGCTTAGGTGTGGCATTGCAAATGATTGGAAAAAGCTTTATTACATGACATTCAATTCAATAGGGAAAGCAGGGAGATAATGTAAGAACCAGGAAGGGTTAAGTAATTTCTTAACTTGCTGTTACATATTGAATTATGCCTATAATTTTGCAATACGACACAAGGATTGTGCTATACAGCCAATATACCACTAATAAGAGCTGTTCTCAGAGACGTAAGAAGTGAAAATTGATTGTTTAAACAGCTTTTTATACCTGAAATGAAAAATCTATTGCCGGGGTTCTGAATCTTTTTTATTATGGATAAACGGTTTAACAGAAGGCAAGCAGATGAATTTCTGGATGTCTTAAAGAAAAACCAAAAATATTCTGTCATAGAAGAAAAAGAAAGTATTTCCACGGTCATCATCACATCATCCCTTGGCATTTTAGAGCTTTTTTTAAACCTAAATCTTCACAAATGTTTGTGTGATTTATCAAGGGAAAACAAAAGAAACTTTTACTTCCTCTAGATAGTCAACTCTGATTGTCTTCTTTGCGCCATATCTTAAATATCATTTTGGGTTTTAATATTAAAAACAACTACCCCAAACTTTTGTTTTAATTGAAACATAGATCTATTCGCCTTATTCATCCATGTGAAATATGTAACCTGTTCATTAATCTTGAATTTGTAAGTCTGTAGAAACAAGGGAACTGCTCAAACACTGCCCAAACAAGGGAACCCAATCACAGTATAGCATATCAATCAATCTGTCCACTAAAGAAGCATAAGCGATTGTGAATTGATGTCACTTGCTTTAGTGCAAATTAAAGTGACAACTGGGACACTGGAGAGGCAAAAGCAAGACAACCCCAAAACAGAATGATTTTGCAGGTGGTGGCCACAGACAGTAGACTCCCAGTAGTCTCAAGTGCGTGGAGGAAATACCAGGAGACAGGCGTTACACGAGGAGAGCTGGACAGGGCCATAGAAGGGCATCAACCCAGCAGCAGTACCAGTATCTGCTCCTTTGTGTGAGGAGGAACAGGAGGAGCACTGCCAGATCCCTACAAAATGACCTCCAGTGGCTTACAAATGTGCATGTTTTTGACCATGAGCGTGGCATGAGGGCCCGATGTCCTCTAGCGGGACTTGTGCTCACAGCTCAGCAATGTGCAACTCAACTGGTATTCGCCAGAGAACACAAAAATTGGCAGGTCAGCCATTGGTGCCCCGTTGTCTTTACAAATGAGAGCAGGTTCAAACTAAGCACGGGACAGATGTGAAGGAGTCTGGAGATGCTGTGGTGAACATTATGATGCTTGCAACATCTTCCAGCATGACTGGTTTGGCAGTTGGTCAGTGATGGTCTGGGGAGGCATATACTTTGAGGGTCGCATAGATCTCCACGTGCTAGCCAATGTTACACTGACTGCTGTTAAGAGCCGGGATGAAATTCCCAGACCCATCGTCAGATTTTATGCTGGTGCAGTGGGCCCTGGGTTCCTCCTGGTGTAGGGACAATGCTTGGCCTAATTTGGCCAGAGTGTGTGGGCAGTTCCTGGATGATGAAGGCATTGATGCCATTGACTGGCCCTCACATTGGCCAGACCCGAATCCAATTGAGATCATCTGGGACGTTATGTATTCGTGCATCCAACGCTGCCAAGTAGAGCCACAGACTGTCCAGGAGCTCACTAATGCCCTGATCCAAGTCTGCACACTACTGAGTGACATTATGAATTTCCGTGATGAAATTCACACAGTTTCGAACAGCCTGTGATTTCAATTGTTTACTTAGATTTTCTGGTGTGAGTTTGAATCTAGCCCTCAGTCGGTTGGTGATTTTGGTTTCCATTGACTGTTGTTACATCATTTTGTTCTCAACAAACTACCCAATGTACAGTAAAGATTTTGATATTTAATATAATTCCTTCTTTGAGACCTGATGTGTGATTTAAGTGTTCCTTTAATTTTTTGGAGCAGTGTATTTGGTAATTACCTATAACAAAACGCTGCACAAGTAGTTTATAGGCCTACAAATTCTAATGGCAAAATATATATGTCATACTATAACATATTTAACAATCGGCAAATAAAGCATTACATTTTTGCCCGTAATTTCTTCAATTACAATAAAAATATCCTCTAATAACCAATGTAAATGCACTTTAACTTCAGAAGAAGTTGATGTATCAAACATTGTGTGCAATTTTTATAATTTCTCATGTCAGTTTCGATTGTGAACTAAAATCTGATGTGAATAGATGTAGTTTAGCTGTTCTGTCGATCTTCATTTGCAATGGACTAATAAGCCAGAACAGATATCTTAACATCCTGATTGATTTAAATTGCAGTGCCCAGAAATCTTTGGGGTTGGTAATATTCACATCAACATCATATCAAGACTGTAGAGCATGGTGTATTGAGTATAGGAACATCCTTTATTTTGGTTTACATCCACATGGAATGGAGTACAATACCCCTTGAAAGAAATGTGTTTATGATGATGGACAGTAATGACATCCCTGCATGTTCTCTGCCATTTAGCCATTTGTGGAGGAGAAGTAAAGAAGGATAACGGCCAGATCCAGTCTCCTAATTACCCAGACGACTATAGGCCCAACAAGGTGTGCATATGGAAGATTAGTGTGAGTCAGGGCTACCATGTCGGCCTGACCTTCCAGTCCTTTGAGGTAAGAGATACAGGCCTCTGCTAACATCCAGTACATTTTAGGGAAGAAAATATATAAAAATAAGGACAGCATAAAAGCTGAGACAACAAAGAATCTGGGTGTGGTTCAGTAAAAAAGTTTATCGGGATTGAGAATTCTGAAAAATATCATGGTTTTTGAGGCTGAATAAGTTTGAATTTATGTTCTCAATTTGGGGTTCAATTGACAGCATGGGTTATAAAGTAATAACTAGGGAAATTGTCTTTGCCCAGTTTCTTAAGGGAGTTATGACCAATTTGCATTGTCTATTCTTTTCTACCAATAACACTACTTAAATTCTCCTTGCCTTGTCTCTTTCACCACTTCCAATTCCTTTTCAGATTGAGAGGCATGACAGCTGTGCATATGACTATCTAGAAGTGAGAGATGGGAACTCCGAAAACAGCCCACTGCTGGGACGCTTCTGTGGCTACGATAAACCAGATGACATCAAGACCAGTTCCAACCAGTTGTGGATGAAGTTTGTGTCTGATGGCTCTGTCAACAAGGCTGGCTTTGCTGCCAACTTTTTCAAAGGTCAGATATTGGGGGTGGTGGTCTCTAGAAAAACGAACCAAAAGAGGATAACATACCACAAACACATGTGATTATCTCCTCCGGCTTCAAACGAACAATGGAAGACTGCTTCTTCCTGCATATATTTCAGCCTACGTCAGCCTCACAGCTGAGCAACACACCACAGTCTGTCTCATTAGCCTTCGCTCTGTAAAGCAGTTATTTTTAGAACTCTGTAGCCAATTTAGTGTTCTGGCGGTGACAGGCTCCATTTATCGTTAGGTTCTCAATCATCATTCTAGCTGACCAGTAATTACCAGAGCCCTTCAACACATTACTGCAAAACAATTATCTGTCATGTCAGCAGCTAAGCTAACCATTTGAGCAATTGACACAAACGCAACAATGTTTTTGCCGTTAGAATTCCTACCAAATTCTTAATTAGTTGTTTTTTTTGCTTGTCTTGGGGGATGTCTGCATTCAAGATGTTTTTTAGGTGACCACTTACTGACTGGACCCTATTGATTATTCTATGAAATGTATACAGTCCCCTCCAAAAGTATTGGAACGGTAAGGCAAATTCCTTTGTTTTTGTTGTTCACTGAAGACATTTGGGTTTGAAGATGAAAAGATGAGTTTGAGGCAAGAGTTCAGAATTTCAGCTTTCAGTTCACTCATGACATACCACTCTTTGTTTGAACCCAACCATTTTTCAAGTGAGCAAACCTGTTGGAACATGTGACTGACATGTTTATTGTTGCCCAGGTGTTGCATTTTAGGTTGATTGTTCAAACTAGTCTAAGTTTCCATCCTTGGTTACCCTGACGACTATAGGCCCAACAGGGTGTGCATATGGAAGATTAGTGTGAATCAGGGCTACCGTGTAGGCCTGACCTTCCAGTCCTTTGAGGTAAGAGATACTGGCCTCCGCTAACATCCAGTACATTTTAGGGAAGAAAATATATAAAAATAAGGACAGGATAAAAGCTGAGACAACAAAGAATCTGGGTGTGGCTCAGTAAAAGATTTATCAGGATAGAGAATTCTGAAAAACATTAAGGTTTTTGAGGCTGAAGAAGTTTGAACTGATGTTCTCAATTTTGGGTTCAATCGACAGCATGGGTTATAAAGTAATAACTAGGGAAATTGTCTTTGCCCAGTTTCTTGAGGGAGTTAAGAAACTATAAAGACTGCATTTCTTGTTAAAGAGGATAAACCAACATGTAGACCAGAGAGCTGTCTATGGGAGAAAAACCATTGTCAAGCTGAGAAAAGAAGGAAAATTGACCAGAGCCATTGGACAAACATTGGGCATAGCAATTTGGAATGTCCTGAAAAAGAAAAAAACGACTGGTGTACTGAGCAACAGATGTTGAACAGGTCGGCCACAGAAAACAACAGTAGTTGATGACAGAAATATTGTGAGAAAACCCACAAAACATCAGTAAGTGATATCACCAACAACCTCCACATTGCAGGGGTGAAGGTATCACAATCCACTGTTCGAAGACTGAAATATAGAGGCCACACCACAAGATGTAAACCACTCATCAGCAGTAAGTATCGGAAGGCCAAAATGAAATTTGCAAAGAAGTACAGAGATGAGCCGCAAAAGTTCGGGAACACAATCTTATGGGCTGATAAGACCAAGATTAATCTCTACCAAAGGGATGGAAATGCCAAAGTGTGGAGAAAGAAAGGAACTGCTTATGATCCGAAGCATACAACTCATCTGTGAAGCATACAACTCATCTGTGAAGCATGGTGGAGGTAATGCCATGGCTTGGGCGTGCATGGCTGCTTCTGGAACAGGCTCATTAATATTTATTGATGATGTAACTGATGATGGTAGCAGCAGAATGAATTCAGAAGTGTGCAGAAACATTCTGTCTGCCAATTTACGGAGAAACACATTTAAACTAATCTGGAGAAAGTTTATCATGCAGCAGGACAATGACCCAAAGCACACTGCCAACAGAACAAAGGACTTCATCGGGGAAAGGAAGGTTTTAGACTGGCCAAGTCACTCACCTGACCATAACCCAATAGAGCATACATTTCACCTCCTTAAGAGGAGGCTGAAGGGAGAAACACCCCAAAACAAACAAGAACTGAAAGAATCTGCAGTAAAAGCCTGGAATAGCATCACAAATTAAGAATGCAACAGTTTGGTTATGTCGATAGGTTGCAGGCTTGAGGCAGTTATTTCAAGCAAGGGTTATGCCACCAAATATTAAATGTTATTTACTTTAAGGTTATTTGTTCCTTTACGTTTGTTCACCTAAAAATGCTGTGGTCTAAAACAAACAGTGATATGTCCTAAGTTGTTTAACTCATCTAGATGTGAATACCAGGAAATTAAAGCTGAAATTCTGAACTCTTGTCTAATGCTCATCTTTTGAACTTAAACCCAAATGTCTTCAGTGACCAACAAAAACAAAGGAATTTTCCTTGCCGTTCCAATAATTTTAGAGGGGACTGTATATAAAGTAATGAGTTCCAAGGCAATGTAGAAGATGCTAACACATTGTTGTTGTGGTTGAAGAGATGGATGAGTGCTCCAAACCAGATAATGGTCGCTGTGAGCAACGCTGTGTCAACACATTGGGTAGCTACAAGTGTGCCTGTGACCCGGGCTATGAGCTGGCGGCCGACAAACGCAGCTGTGAGGGTAAGTACAGCAAAACGTTGACTATAAGTATATATGGTTATCACAGTGATGCTACTCTGTAGTCATTGTCACCCAAAAAAATACCATTACAGTTTACGAACATATGTTAGGTAGAATAAATACCTCTAGAGATGTTTACTAACAGTTCAAGAAATGTTGAATTTTTAACACCCATTGTGGTTGTTTTTGATGCATCCAACAAACCAAAGTTCAGATAGGAAACGCCATGTGTTCTGTTCAAGCATTTATTCGAGACAAAAGATTGTGATAGGAGCAATCCCTGTATCAGCTGATGCAGCTGAGCCAATGCCCACTTGGGTTCCATGGCTGAACAGGCAACTCTTAATTTCTACCCCTACATCACCGGTAATCAGAGCACAACAAGTGTTGAATGCATCCAAAATAATTACACCATCCAGCAGAAGTGCTGCTGATTTGTGATGGGTCGTTAGCAAATGTTCCTAATTTTTCTTTGTTGAACATTCGGAACCATATCAGACTGTTTATATAGGAGTCAGAAATGTCAGCTCACCAAAAATACCCGGAAAGCCTATCACTTCTGATGATGCAGTGGTTTATTGGTTTACCTTGTTGTTTCTCTTTTTCTAAACTGTACTACTATTTCCCTCTAAAGGGTCTGAAATTACATGTAACAAACAAAAACACTTAATGTAATCCCCATGGAGTTATGTATTATGCAGTCTCCAAAATATATTTGTATATAATTTATAAAATCATAGCCTTTCTAGGCTTTGGGAAAAGTTTGTTGATATTTACATACACAGCCAAGTTTCATTCCAATCAAACAAGCACTACACTCAGTAGCCTCTTAAACAGATGGGCGACAAATTGAAGGAAAACCCTTTGTTATAAGGAGTTTATGCACTGCAACAGTACTATATCCTTCTCTGTGTAGTTATTGATGGTCTCTTTTGGCTGACAGTCTGAATGTGTGCTTTTTGACCACAATTTCCAACCCTATTTACTAATGTCTTTCCCATAGATTTAAATGTAACTTAAATGTAACTAGTCATTGTTCCTATTGAAACACTAGCCTGTTTAGCAGTCTTTGTGACTGAGGCTCCAGCCTTCCTTGCCCCAATAACCAGTTTTAATTGCCATTTTTTTACCACAACAAATGTAAGCTTGTATGTCTGCTTCTCTGTCTAGCTGCCTGTGGAGGTTTTATCACCAAATTGAATGGCTCCATTACCAGTCCAGGCTGGCCTAGAGAATATCCCCCCAACAAGAACTGTATCTGGCAGCTGGTGGCACCCACGCAGTACCGCATCACCCTGCTCTTTGACGTGTTTGAGACAGAGGGCAATGACGTGAGCACAAGGGTTATAAAAATGTAGCATTGGTTTGGTGTGTTCTATCCCCATGGGAATATTACCCTTTTCAAACATACACTAGAACACGTCTACAGTAAGATTGATTGCAACAATTTATTTGATTTGTATTCTGTGTGTTTAGAAAAACCTTCACTGAATATATTGGTCACAGTATTAATAAACAGTATTGTACTTAGACTGAGTGGTTTGTCCCACATCCGACGCAGCATTTCTTTACAGAACAATAACATTTTGTTTCACTGGTGCTTTGCAATTTGTCCAGAAAAGGTTTTGTGTTTACATTTAAAGTGCCCTAGTGTGTCCTGACAGAAATACAACTATGCCATAACCAAAGCACTTTCAAGGCTTCAGTCCATGTCTGAAAATGGTATTGATGTTACAAAGCTGTCCTACAGTAGTGTTGTCCTCATATTTTTCTTTGTAATATTATATTGTTTGAATTGCAATTGCATTGCCAAAAATGTCATGATGAAACGATACATCTATCTCTCTAGGTGTGTAAATATGACTATGTGGAGGTGCGTAGTGGGCTCTCAGCAGATTCGAGACTACACGGGAAATTCTGTGGAGCAGAGAAACCTGAGGCCATCACCTCTCAATACAACAACATGCGCATTGAGTTTAAGTCAGATAATACAGTCTCCAAGAAGGGATTCAAAGCTCAATTCTTCTCAGGTAAGCGTGTGAGCTTTTATCCCGACCTGTCTGTTTCTGTGTATATGTTAATTTACTTGAACACACCAGTGTCTTCGTGTGCTGACGGCCGGGTGTTTCTGTGGGAGAAAAATTTAACAACCTAGTGTCCCTTTTCTGTTTAGACAAAGACGAATGCTCGAAGGAGAATGGAGGTTGCCAGCATGAGTGCGTCAATACCTTCGGAAGCTACAGCTGTCAGTGCCGCAGTGGCTTTGTGCTGCATGACAACCAACATGACTGCAAAGAAGGTACCAGTAGGTCATCGGTATTTGGAAATGGAGACAGACTGACACATTGTTGTTTATATTTATAAATAAGTGATTCGTAGAGGTGCCTTCCTATTGCATTGATGTGGGGTGACACACAGCTGTCAGGAACAAGTGTTGCCGAAGCGTGGAGTTTGTACATTGGCATGTGTGGTGCGGTGATAACAACGTCAGCAATATTGACTTTTTGGATGTGCTTTTACAGCGGGCTGTGATCATGTTGTGAACAGTGTGACTGGCAGCATCACAAGCCCCAATTGGCCAGATAAATACCCCAGCAAGAAGGCATGCACCTGGGCGCTCTCCACCACTGCAGGCCATCGCATCAAAATCGTATGTCCCCGTCCAACTCTTGACATAATCTCAAAAGATTGCATGTGGTTATGCATGTACACTGATTAAAAAACATAAGGGAACACGTAATCATCACAGTATAACAACCAGTCAGGTAAACTGCAGGGATATCAATCTGTCCAGTTAGGAAGCATTAGGTATTGTGAATCAATATCAACTGTTTTGGGGCAAATGAAAGTGACGACGGGTGCACTGGAGAGGCAACCGCAAGACAGCATGAGGCGGTACCCTCAGCCCAGGTTGCACAGACAGTCCAGCTTCTCCAGGCTGGCACATCCATACGTGCCGTCGCAAGAAGGTTTGCTGTACAGTAATATCTCTAGAGCATAGAGGAGATACCAAGACATGGGCCATTACACGAAGAGAGCTGGACAGGGTCGTAGAAGAGCCCCAACCCAGCAGCAGGACCGGTATCTGCTCCTTTGTGCGAGGAGGAACAGGAGGAGCACTGCCAGAGGGCTACTGGTCTGCATGTTTCTGACCAAACTTCATGAGGGTGGCATAAGGGTCCGACATCCAGAGAACACCAGAATTGGCAGATCTACCTTTGGTGCCCCGTTCTCTTCCCAGATGAGAGCAGGTCCACACTGAGCAAGTGACAGACGTGAGAGTTTGGTGACATCGTGGTGAACGTTATGCTGCCTGCAACATCATCAAGCATGACCGGTTTGGCGATGGGTCAGTGATGGTTTGGGGAGGCATATTGATATTGGGGAGGCATATTGGATGCCATTGACTGGCCCTTATGTTCCCCAGACCTGAATCCAATGGAGAACCTCTGGGACATTATGTATTGGTGGATTTGACATAGCCAAATTGTGCCATAGACAGTCAAGGAGCTCACTGATACCCTGATCCAGGTCTGAGTGGAGATCCCCAGGACACTATCTGCTGTCTCATGTGGTGCATGCCCAGACATTGTCCGGAGTGCATACAGGCACGTGGGGGCCACACACACTACTGACTCACATTGAGTTACCGGGATGAAATTCACAAGTTGGAACAGCCTGTGCTTTCAATTGTTTCGATTTTCACAGTCTGTAGGGAGACTTTTCAGTGTGAGTTTCTATCCAGCCCTCAATAGGATTGTGATTTTGGTTTCTATTGACCGTTGTACAGTAAAGATTTTGATCTTATATATTCTCTTTATCGAGACCTGTGTGATTTAAGTGTTCCCTTAATTATTTTGAGCAGTGCATGTTTCTTTTTGGGTGGGCTTTGCCTGATACTTTGAGTATA
Organism: Esox niger; assembly: GCA_016801105.1. Lineage (NCBI taxonomy): Eukaryota > Metazoa > Chordata > Actinopteri > Esociformes > Esocidae > Esox > Esox niger. The sequence continues at coordinate 60,193 of JACXGJ010001512.1, read as the reverse complement.
ACACCCTATAGGATTAAAACCGTCTAATCCTGAATGCTCCTCTGTCCCCGATCACACCATTTGTATTGATCCATGACAGCTTTCATTATTTTTTTAACTGGGTTTAGGCAATGAAAGATAATTGCATGTGGCTATGGTCTATAAAAAAATATGTCTGCAGTCCTTTTCCCCAATATCGTTCTGTACTATTATACTTTGTTTCAGGCTTTCAAGGAGATCGACATGGAGGCCCATCTGGAGTGTGCCTATGACCACATTGAGATCTATGACGGGCGTGACAGCAAAGCCCCCAGCCTGGGTCGCTTTTGTGGCACCAAAAAGCCTCCTCCCATCATGTCCAGTGCAAACAAGATATTCATCCGTTTCTTCTCTGATAACTCTGTACAAAAGAAGGGCTTTGAGGCCTCCCACACTGCAGGTACATTTGCCATCACAATTTAGATTCTGGCGCCCGTATGAATAGAAAAACTCCAGTCATTTATTACTGGTCTGTTCCTTCTGAACTATTTTCTGCTGTTTTTTTTCATTCCTTAGAGTGTGGAGGTCGTCTAAAGGCTGAGGTCAAGACCAAAGATTTGTACTCGCATGCTCAGTTTGGGGACAACAATTACCCTGGTGCATCTGACTGCCAGTGGGTGATCTCGGCTGAGAAAGGCTATGGGGTGGAGCTCATCTTTCAGACCTTTGAGATTGAGGAGGAAGCTGACTGTGGCTACGACTACATGGAGCTCTTCGATGGTGCCGACTCAAAATCTCCAAGACTAGGACGCTATTGTGGCTCTGGGGTAAACTCAGAAAAACCCATACTTTGAATTACTTCTACCCAAAAAAAAGAATGCAGCATTGCAAAAAATTATTCCTTTAAAATGTTAAAGTACTTTATATGAGAAGACAAGGCTTGAATTTATTAAACAAATCTGTCAGTGGGATGAAAATATGTATTGGTTGTAACAAGACAGACATTTCTTTAAAAAAACTACACAGTCTCATTCAGATTTCTCTGAATGTCTTACCACATTGGCAGATTGGCCTTATTCAAGCCTTTTTGTTTTTGAGGGAGCTATTTTAAAACTTATGGAGGCAGTAAAAAAGTGCTATGCACTTCAATTACCTTTCAAATGTTAATTTGTGTTTGAGCATTAAATAATGGATCTAGAATTTGTAATTTTTTTTACACAGCTGTCAGAGGAAAAGACTATATGGAAATGCCAGGTGACCAAAATATGATTTTAGTGGAGAAGCTAGGGTTGAGTGGGTACGAAAGGATTAAGTCCGGTTGTCCTAATGAGCCCCGCTGTCTAGCTAATGCTTTTCACCTTGGCCTGGTATTGGCTACGCTGTCTTGCAACTGCTCTCTCGTCATGGTAGGACAGATGTGCTCAGGTTGCAGAAGCAAAGAACACACTGTACCTTGCTGTGTTGCTGGCTTAAATGAAAACCCTGCCCAGACTGTATAACAGTACTATACAGACATTTATTACATAAATAAAAGTTATTTTCTGTGTAGATTACCATTCTGATCAACATATAATCAAGTGGGATTTTCAAAAGAGGCCATGTTCATGGCTAGTTATAGTTTAAGCTAACTAGGGATTTTGATTAACACAACTTAGAGCAATACGAGACATTTCTCAACTAAAGGTAATATATGGTTAATAAAAGATGAATCTAACAAACTCTCATCCAACATTGTTGATGACTTTGCATTGCAAGGTAGCTATACAATGTCATCTCAGCCATTTAGAAAACCAAAAAATGCATGACTAGCAATGAGAAGTGTTTTGGATATTTGTCTTGGAAAACCTAGGAATGCTTAAGTTTTTGCTCATTAACATATTGCCTGACATTCTTTCAAATGACCTGGTACAGAGCAGAATTCATGATTCCTTCAACGATGGCAAATTGTCCAGGATGCATCTACAAAACAGTCGCTTACTACCGTATTTGACATGCAAAATCTCAATTTTACCTAATCTGCCCTTTGAACATTTTGACTAGTGCCTCCAAGTGCATTAAGGTTAACTTAAACAATATGGGTCCAGCCGAACATGCCAGAACCTGGAAAAATGCTACTAATGAAGGAAACATAAGTTATTCTTTGTATCAGAGCAATCTAAAAGAGAAGATCAAACCATCAGTCATTGATCTGAAACGCAACTGGGTCAATCTATGTTTTTTCTTCCATTCCCCCAGCCTCCTGAGGAGATCTACTCTGCCGGTGATTCCATTGTAATCAAGTTCCGCTCTGACGACACCATAAACAAGAAGGGCTTCCATGTGCGTTACACCAGCACAAAGTTTCAGGACACACTGCACTCGCGCAAGTGACCAGCGGGGGCCATAAAGGGCCGGGTGGGGCTAAGGGGCAAGCGGAGGGGCCCCCAGGGGAGACGCCAACCTAACACTCGGAAACCTTTGGCCACCAAGATCATTCAGAAACTACAGAACAGACGCAAGACCACCAACCACACCTCAACTCCCAGGGGCTCCAGCTCCCTACAGACTGTGAGGAGTAAAGCCATTCTGCAGTAGACCTTGTTTTTACCTTTTTTATGGTTATGTTTGGGGTGGGTGGGTGGATATCCGGTTTAGGTGGATTCAGGGGGAATGTTTAACTACCCCCATTTTTTTTATCTAAAAAACAAACAAACAAACAAACAAATGCCTCCTAATGAGAGCAACATGAACAACAGTGGATTCTCAGGACCTGTAGGAAGGCATGCATTGGTCGGCCAGATCCCTGCTTTTGTCATGCCGTCCTACCACGGCGGGGGGAAGGGGTGTGGTCGGTTTAGTACAGTGAAGAAGAAGAGGAGGGGTTAAAGATCGGAAGGAGTTCAAGGGAAGCACCCACCCAAACCTCCCGGCTGCACTCCATCGGAGTACTAGAGCCCCTCGCATATTCCCACCCCTTTTGTTGAAGGATTCCAACCCATAAAAGGATTAGAGGGATATCCTTGACGTTTTTACTGTATGTCAGAAATGGAATTTTAATTACAAGGCCAGAAATGTAATTTTAATTACAAGGAGAGGCGACTACAGTGACACCAGCATATGTAATTGGCATTGTCCTGGCAGAAGTACAGGATTCTCATTATTACCATTAACAAGCAAATTAAGGAAGCAGTTATATTATTAAAGGACTAATAAATGAAATGTGGCCTATGTCTTCTGGTTGGTAATTGTGTGCCCATTTAGGAGTTACTGCTGTACATGTCTGTATAATTGTGCAGGATTATTCAAAAAGATTGACATGCTTACCTACAGAAGTTTCAGTGAGCACTTTACAATTAATTCATTTATTTGTTTAAGTGTAATGCATTTTCACGTTTTATGAATTTTAAATCAATTATTCCCTGATTATATTTTTCCTTAATCCATTTAGTTTCTCAGATGTGTTTGATGGTGGTTTGTATCCTGTAATCACAGGCAATACAGAGGTTTGTTTCAGTGTTTGTATACAGTTTTATTAAGCAAAATCTCTCTCAAGACTAAAACTATTAATAGATACATCTCCAGGTGCAGACTGGAGCCCTTTATCATGAGATCTCTGGTGCGGGCAAACCCAAGTAGTCATTGTCAATCTAATCATAGCATAGTGAGGTCCAAAAGTATAAACAATGACTGAGGTTAAATTGCAGACTAGCAGTATTGATTTGAGGGTATTTCCATCAATGTTGGGAAAACTGTTTATAAATTACAGCATTTCTTGTACTTAGTCCCCCTTTAAGGGACCAAAATATTTGGAAAAATGTACTTGTGTGTATAAAATACTTAAAGGTATAGCATTTTCTCATATATGACTACATCATGCTTGTGACACTACCCAGTTGGATGAAATTGCATTTTTTTGGTGTCTGTTATTTTGTAACAAATAAGAAATGAACGGTAAAAGAATAATTTCCTAGACAAGTCTATACTGAACAAGGTTGGTAAGAGGCTAGGTGGATACTATAGATGGAGAATTCTTCCACACAAGTTGAGTATGAAGTACATTGGTGAGACTGCCAAACCACACAAAACAAAAGACCAGGCCTTAGGTATACAATCACACACCACACAATTTTAGGTCCCCAAAAATGTAAAGTGTCGTATTCCTAGCTAATACACAATGTTCAGCTTAAGGTTATATTTGTTCCCAACATGCTAATGGCAACCACTGACAAAGGTTACACTTTGTGCCCTTAACAAATGCAGCGTTTGTTGTAGAGCAGATAATCAAATCTCTTGCTAGCTTAGAAGTGCTTTTCAACTACTAGTTAGCTAGGCTGTTTGCATCTATGAACTTCCGGTTGCACATCATATGGTAAAAAAGGAAGAGTTGAAAATATTGAATGCATGTGGGACTCCAAACACACCAGAGCCTAGTCCTGCAAGGCAAACATCCGTTTGTGGACTGCTCTGTTGACAATGAATGAATTTGTCTTTGTTATTGCCATATATATGGTCTGCTTTTTACCTTATGGCTCACATGTGGTTGGCAACGACTTTAGAATAGGTTGCAACACTGAATGGACCATCTTCCCTGCCATTGTGATCAGTGTGTAAATAGATATAGGGACAAACCCGGGGCAGACCAAATAATATAAACACTTACCGATTTATTAGTATCAATAATGAGTAGCGCCAACCTTTGCAGTCATAACAGCTCCAATCCTTCTTGGAATGCTGATGACAAGTCCTGAACTGTGTAGTGAGATATTGCACCATTCTTCAAGAAAAGGAAATTATAATCCTGGAATGTAGGAACGTCATGAGGGAGCTTATTTCCTTGAGGATTATGCTACCATTCATAGCAATCCTCGAGACCAATGAGTCCAATGAGATGGCTATCCATACCACTACAAATCCCTCAACACGTTAAGACATCCTAGGCTGAAGGCATCATTTGGCTCTCTCCAAACCTAAACCCATCCGGATATAGGAAATAGGGTGAAAGATGACTCATCCAACCATTTTTCCATTGTTCAGTCCAGGTTTTGTTCTGCTTACACCAAGTTATGCATGTTTGTGCATTGGCCTTGGATACAAGCAGTTTCTAAATATCAGCCCTAACATAAGTTCCAGCTTTGTGAAGCTCAAAACATACAGTTTTTGTTGACTGGGTCACGGGGTGCTAATTCGGTTCTGTGGTAGTTTTGAGACTGCTGATAGAGCCTTGAGCAACAATCCTGTTAAGTGTCTTGTCTATCCCTTTTTTATCCCTGTTGTTTGAGACTGTTCCCCTTGACAAATTTAGTAATTTAGCAGTTTTTTATCAAGTCCATGCAACTCTGGCACCTACTATTTGGCGAAAAATACTTACCATAGTGAAGAAAAAACAACAAAAAACTGACAGATCAAGATTATTCTCCATGTTTATGAGGATATGTCAGTCTTCACCAGCCAAACTACAGGTGGACTGCAAAGCGGTGTTAGCATAAAAACAGGATGGTCTAAAGAGTTCTGGAAAAAGTGCTGTAGACAGATGACACACATATTAACATGTACCAAAATGATGGCAAGATAAAAACTATCATATCAACTTGTGATACAAGGTTGAGGGGGTGTTATGTTTTGGGCATGTATCGCTGCCTGTGGAACTGTCTTTTTGTCTTCAATGATGATGTAACAATCGCAGCAGTAGAATGAATTCTGACGTGTACAGAAACATTGCCTGCTCATTTGATGGCACTTCACCTTGCAGGAGGACAACGAAGCCAAACCATGAAGTTTTTCAGGGGTCATACGTTTCACTTACTTGACCTCTTAATCCGTGTTTCATTTCAAATCCAATGTGCTGGATTATGAGACTAAAATAGCAAAACTTGTGTCAAACACTTATCGACTGCAATGTAACATGATCTTGAATATGGACTGGATGTCAATTCAGTCACAGAAAGAAACTTTCTAAAATGGAACCATCCCTTCAAACCATTGCAATTTAACGGTTATACCATTTTCATCAAAATGTTAGTTGCATTTTAACATCTATTACTACCACAAACAACAGCAACAGTCACTTTTCACAGCCAATTTAATGTGTTGTCAACTATGATTTTAGCCATTAAAATTTTAAATGTTCACTTTTGGAAAGTCTTTGAAAAGGTTGGATCTCAAATGTTCTGACAATGAGCAGGGATTTTACTGTCCTAGCTTTAAGGGGAAGCATGCTCAGCAAGTTGAAGTAGCCCAGACTTAAATGAAAAGCGTCTGGTTTAAAACCTGCCCGGTGGGAAGTTCTTACTCGTGCTGTAGAACATGAACCTGCAGGTCAATGCATTGATGTTTGCGGAGAATAAGGTGTTGCCTGGGGTTACACCAAGGTTTTTTACAATATGGGAGGGGATATAGTGGAATAGTCAAACCTGTTGTCTTGGAGTGGGCAGCGAGGCCTGCTTCTGGATTTGCACATTTTATTTGAAAAAAATGGTTGTATCATTTGCAAATATAGCAATAATAGGGGAGACCTTGTGAGGAAATGAGAGAGCCAAGTGACTGGGTGCATTGAGAGAAGAGCCATCTGCAGGACTGAATGGGGACATGCTGTACATGTTGGACGATTCTGCAGATCTGGAAAACAGTCGTACAGAGACCAGACTGTTGTTGTTATGGTTTAATAAATTTTTCCCATCTAAACAGGAATCATTCCATCAATTTACATATAACACAAATATTGGCAGGCAAGCACTTTCAGGCAGTTTGTAAAGATTTAACATACAGTTAAATAAATAAAAACTCAAACTCTTTCATTTACCCAAGGACACATTAGAACATATGCACACACAGAGTACCTTTCAGACAGACAGACTAGAGACATTGCTGTCATGGTTTTTGCTAGATGGTGCTTGATGGCTGTCCCTTTAAGGCAAGTACTCCTGAATAAACATTATTCTTTGGGAACTTTGACTATTGGCTTAAGGAACAGATTTACACTTAAAATATGATAATCTTGGACATTTTAGAATCTCTAAATGGATGAAAGGTGGTTAAGACAATGTCACGCAATGCTATTAGCAATGAATCACAAGCAAAGAGCTGCAGTTAATATAGAATACTCTATTTGGGGAGCTACACTGAATACAATTACAGACGCATACACCATCCTCCTCTGTAATTGCATCTGTGAAAGACTAGGCTTTGGGATAGTCTGCTGTGGTACTTCTTCTTAAACTGCCTGTTCTCTCAAAAAGATTTTGCAAGGCCAGTTTCAAGTGACTGAAATCCTATATATTCCTGTAGTCAGATTGGATTTCTCTGCATTCTACATGCACAAGCCACATGGAGTTACATTACTCACTGAGAAACTTGTGTCTGACATGTATTTGCCCTCCAGAGTTTTTACACAGTTATTTGGAATGCTATCCTAAACTATGATTTTGGACATTTAAAGCAACTGGGAAAATGTAAAAGTAGGTGACATTATTATTGTCACCTAAGCTTGCGACATATGTTTTGAGTGACAGGAATCACAAGCACCACCATTGATCGGCCTAAACCACTGCAGCAAAATCATTTCTATATTGATTTGGGTTTCTATACCAAATGAGTGCTAGTTTAGTCGGATTATTCCCGCCCGTTGCTCAGGAGACCAGGGCACTGTTGACATTTCTTTTGAATTATTTTTTGCACTAATGGGCCAGAACATACTCCATGTTTGTTGAGAAACTTACTTGGCAATAAAACTCAGATTCTGATCCCCTAACAAGCTAGCTATAATTAATCTCTCAATATATGCATACAAACCCACAGACACACAGAGACACAAACATCAAGTCATTCTCAGGCAGACAAATTTAGATTTTTTTTCCTTCACACTTATTGGGCTTTTGAACAACCAGATCAACTCTGAAAGTGTAAATTAATAAAGATTTGAATGTAGCCATTGAATCTGCTACTCATTTGTTCAACAACATGCAAAAGAGCCTGATCAGAAACCTCATATGAAAAAGGAATGCTGCATTCAGTTTATGTATGAGTTCACCTTGTTACAGGAATAACATACTGTATGTATTCAAACAGTGCAATTACACAGATGGAATGATATTTAAAACATGACACAAATAACATACGCCTGCTCTGGCCTACAACTACTGTACTCAAACACTGTAAACTAAGACAAACCAAATATCTGCAGTCTCCCTGATGATCATATTTATATAGCTGTCAATGCCCACTGTTTACCCGAGTTGGGTTTCCCCCTAATTTATCTTCACTGTATGTCACCTAAATCGAGGATAAACCAGCTCAGGCTGACAATGACTGATAATATATACTCTACAAACAATCAGAAACAGCAACGTGATTACCATGGGATCAAGGTTTGAATTCCCTCTGCCATGAATGGACACCTAATCAAAGGAAATAAATTCAGCAGTACAAGCACAACCTGTGCTAGCAGATGCAATAACGATCCGATAAAACAACTTAACACTTCACATTAAAAAAACACTGACCACCACAACCAGACAAGCAAACATGTGTAGACTGACAACTGATGTGTTTTTCACATTATGGCCAACCTAATCATGAACCAGCCCTGCCTGAGTGTTTTATTCTCAATCACTAGTTTCACACTGAGATACAATAGTCCAATTCTTAAAGTCAAAGAGGCAAGTGGGCAAAAAAGATAGATGGATATGCTAAGGTCAGTGTGAGCTCAGTAGTATTGCCATACAATCCGGCACTGACATTGTGTATTGTTTTGTACACACGATATCAGTCGGGAACAGTCAGTTGCATTAGGCTACCACAGGTGTGTCTCTCTGATCTCTGAGATGATGTTGCTTGCTTTTTGGAGAGCCTAAGTAAATTAAAGAAAAAGAATAAATAAACAGTAAGAGACATACAAAGATATACAAAGTGCTAGTACCAGGTTGTTGCACCCATATAATACCTCAAGCATCTGGGCCACCTCTGTCCTTTGTTGTGCTGTGTCCTGGGACTCAATGAGCAGACCTTGCAACAGGTTCTGTTTGTAAAGCTGGCCCACCAGCTCACTCTGCAGACGCTCCTTTACAAAGTTCACCAGGAAGTGCATTACCGTCTTTGGCACACTGCAAAGACAGTTAGGACAGATAGTGGTGAATTGAGCTGAAGACTGGATATACAACAAAAACACTCCTGATGGGATTTCTAGAAAATAGGATCAAACAGCCAACAGAAACACTGTAACAGTTCATGAACTGAAAAATCTTTGAGTCAATCAGACCATGTCCACTTAAAGCTCATCTTTTTTTCTATATATATAGAAATATAAAATATTAGAATATTTATGCAGCTAATCTATCTTACTACTTGATTGCTCTTTAGAATACTGCCCCACTAGAGGTCTAAACTCTGACCTGTCCTGAATGCTCTTCCGAACAATGAGGAAGTAGCATTTAATTAGGCGTTGGATAACCTCACAGTCTCTCTGCTCCCGTGCACTCAGCTTGCGGGACACTGGCGTCGCCTGGTAGACAGAGCAGGGGAAATGTTACAATCAGTTTTGATCTAATTAAATACAATTTTGCTTTACATGGTACACAGGGTGTACAATGAGTAATGAGTAGCCCCCTCAGCTTTCAGCTAGAAAATAGCGCTGTGTCACCTTGGATGCCCCCCCCACTGGGAGGTTCTGACTGCTTATTCCTCAACTCACTGTGTCTAGGAGGTTGATGGCTTGACCCTTTACAGGGCTACTGAAATCTGACATGGGCGCCTTCTCCTCTGCCACTTTCTCGTTCTTCCAGAGTTTAACTCCATCTTGCTAAACAAGCAGAAACAAGGGGGTCAAAACATTTTTGGGGTTGTTCTGAGAGTAAGCCTTTCAGCTGAATGTTAAGTGGGGAATTGAACTACCTCAAACGTGTGAAATCAGGACTGGCATGTATAGAGATCAGACTCCAGAGTTTTCCTGTCATTTGTCGAAGTAAAGCCTCACAATTACCTGTTGACTGTTGACAGATGCTGATACCTGAGCAGCATCAGTGAAGTCCGGGTGCTTTGTGTTGATGTAAGCAAGCTCAATTTGAACCAAGTTGTGCACCTGAAACAAACATGTTCACAATAATGTACAGACCAACATTCAGTAAGGAAAAGCATTTCAATAGTAAAATAATTGTATGTAAATTCTACAAAATATTTATAAAAAATCATTACCATTTCATTAGTGATAGGCAAACGCTTCCGCAGTAAAGTAGTCACTACCTCAACAATAGAGTCATGCAGCTTGGGAAACCGAATGAGCTCCTGAAAATTCACAACCCACAGTATGTCAGGATGCATACAGGGAGAAAATAACATTACAGTTCGTGTACAATAACATTACAGCTTTAGCCATTTCTGGCGTACCTGTGTGCTGTAGGAGGAGCAGTGCTGAATGATCCTCTGTAGCTCCTCGTGGACCAGCTCCACACAGCGCAGGCTGGGTTCTTCCAGACGCTTGATCTGCCTCTTCACTAGCAGCTCGAATGAGATCTCAGGCACAAAAAGGGCTGGACGCGGACCCTGCAACACACACATCACATGTTCTAGTATCAACTCCGAACCCATATGCTTCTCAAAAATATTAGATTCAATGGAAAACCCATTTTCATCGACACATAGACAAGCTATGAAATTACAGTATATTACAGTAGCATTGCGGATTGCAGTGAGGATGTCGAGCTCGGTCAAGCCCCCGAGGGGATCGATAGACTGAAGTGTCCGGCCAAAGGTCTCATGGAATATGTAGCAGATCCGAGCCCCCCCGCAGCTGCCAACAAGGACAGACATATCAGTATTATTGGTGGGATGTGAGATAGGAAAGAAATACAATAAAATGCATGCCTACATACAATAAAACGCATTCAATACACACAAAATAATTACAAATGTGGTGACTTGTCTGTCACAAAATGGCTGCTTTGCACAATATACATATGGTTGCCGGTGGGCAATGATGCAAGTTGTTCCAATACAAAATACTGAGTAGTGCCTGGATGAGATGTGTCCATTATCATGATGTGACAATACTTTGTCTTTTAAACCTGCCCTCACAGCTCAGACGTCTGGATGTGTGTGGCGGTGCCCTCAATGGTGTTGCAGTAGTCGCTTGCAAACTTGGTGACAATCTGCAACAGGGTGGCGCTGTGGTCTTCTACAGGCTGGCCATAGCTACTGAGCCGTGCCTGGTACTGGGCACTCAGCACCGTCACACGGGACTTCAGCTCTGGCAGGCAGTCCCGGATGTGGTGCATGAGCAGGCGGCTCAGGGTGCGAGCCAGGTAGCGGGAGCCACAGCGGGAGGCCAGTGATGGATAGTGGCGCTGGAGGAAGGCCTGCTCGTCCCGTGCCGTGTCTTCTATGCTCTTCTGTGTGTTGATGTCATGCTGGCTCCTAGCAGGGACAGACAGAATTACCACAGGAGATAAATAAAAGTTTGCACCAGCATAATATAAAATGGTACACCTTAATAGGATGAAGCACTTTTGAAATGGTCTTTAGAGTAATTATAAATATTCTTTAGGACACTGGAAGAGTACAGTGCATTTGGAAAGTATTCAGAACTCTTCACTTTTTCCACATTACAAATTCTAAATTGGATTTATTTATTTTTTTCCTAATTGATATACAAACTATACCCCCACAATAACAAAACAAAAACATTTTCATAGTTATTCAAACCCTTTGCTAATGACACTAGAAATTGAGCTCAGGTGCATTATGTTTCCATAGATCATCCTTGAGATGTTTCTACAACAAGAGGGTGTCTATCTGTGGTAAATTAAATTGATTGGACATGATTTGGAAAGGCTCATGCCTATTAATAAGATCCCACAGTTAACAGTGACTGTCAGACAAAAAAACAAATCATGAGGTCGACAGAATTACCTGAAGAGCTGCAAAAGAGGATTATGTCAATCTGAAATTGTAACATTTCTGCAGCATTAAAGATCCTCATGAACACAGCGGCCTACACCATTCTTAAATGGTTGACCGACATTTCCTAGAGCTGTCTGCCCGGCCAAACTGAGGGAGAAGGGCCTTGGTCAGGGAAGTAACCATTGGCCACTCTAACAGAGCTCCAGAGCTCCTGTGTGAAGAGGGGAGAACCTTCCAGATGGACAACCATCTCTGCGGCACTTCAGCAATCAGGCCTTAATGGTTGAGTGGCCAGATGGAAGTCGCTTTACCCTTCAGACTGAGGTGAAGGTTCACCTCCCAAAAAACCAAAACACATATCCACACAGGCAAGACAACACAGAAGAGGCTCTGTGAATGTCCTTGAGTATGGACTAGAACTGAAAATGGATACTCAGCCCCATCCAACCTAACAGAGCTTGAAAGGATCTGTAGAGAAGAATGTGCCCAGCTCAAGGGTGTAACCGTTGAAAAATGTACTTCAGTAAAAAATTTACTGAAGGGATCTGAATACATATGTAAATGTGATTTAAGTTTTTTATTAAAAATACATTTAATGATCAAATTAATGACTTAGCATTTTTGCCTCTGCAGGTTGTATGTTTTTTTTCCCTGCAACAATGTTGAAAAAACACTCCCATAACTCATACATCAGCCCTGGGTTGGAACCCAAACATTAAGATATGGCAAACACAGTATTTCAGCAGGGTGCATCAGCACACAATAACAATATCAGTGGACGAACCTGTTGACCACTCCCACAATTCCGAGCCGCACTGGAATCACCCGACCCAGCAAGACCTCAAGGGCATCTGTTCCTGCGTCCATCAGGTCCAGCTTACTGACCACCAGCAGGGTTCTGCGGCCTGCAAAAGACAGATGAAGGCTCTTGTTCATGGCTTTCGCAAAATATACAATTACACTCATCTAAGGCATCTGTTGAGGCAACCTAAAAGGTTTTATATATGTGTTTATATACAGTAGAAGTCATTGTCCTTTAATCAAGGTAAGAGTTGAAAAGTCATACTGAAAGTGTTAAATGACTTTTAACATAACTATGGTCAATACATAAAATATTTACAGAGTGAAAAATACAAGGAGGGATAATTTGTACGTCTCACCATCTGGGTCGACTTCACGGGCCAGTTTAAGGGCATCAGAGGTGGCCAAGTCCGAGTTGGCAGGTGACACTGAAAGGATGAGGGAGTTGGGGTTGGAGATAAAAGATAGGATCATCTGTTGGACTTGAGCTTCTATGTCTTCTGGTTGGTCTCCAACTGGAACCTATGACAGGAGGAAAAATCATTTCTGTGAACAATATACACCTTTCTTCAGTAATTAATGTGTTACATTTTGATACGCAGATCATCATAGTTGTCGATAGTAGAACGAAGAAGGCTTTCCTTCTGGCGTAAAGCAGTTCTGGTGTAAACTCGAATAAGCGTGTGATAAAAACCACAACATCATCGGATGTGGTTCATAGGACATATCTCACCGCAGGGTGTCACATGTCTACTAGGAGATGGTCTGCTGAAGCACTACTTTAATCACAAATATGATATAATGAAATTGGGGACACAACGTTTAAAATGTATAAAATAAAATTCCTACTACGGCATGTTACACTAAAAGCTAAGTAGAAGCTAAACAATGCTTGGTCTCACCTTGGTTATTCCTGGCAGGTCAACCAAGGTGAGATTGAGGACATGAGGAGAGAAAATCTTCAAATAGATAGGCTCAGGACTGATTCCCTAAGGGGACACAAGAATAAGGATGAGGAAAGCAACAGATATCTATAATGGATAGTAGTAGTCAATCCCTCTTATTGTTTTCAGATTTTATAAAAAGCAGAACCGATATTATTATTATTATTATTATTATACACAATATGGCCAAAAGTATGTGGACACTCCTACTAATTATTGGGTCCAAGTGTTTCAACATGGCCAAGCAGCTGTACGCAAGGAGTGATGAAACATGCTTCACGATCTGGCAGTCTGATGGATGAATCTGGGTATGGCGGATCCCAGGAGAACGACATCTTCCAGAATGCATAGTGCCTAATATAACGTTTGGTGGGGGAGTGGTAATGGTCTGGGGCTGCGGTTCAGGGTTTGGGCTAGACCCTTTTATGTACAGTGAAGAGTCCCCTTAATACTACAGGATACAAAGACATTTTAGACAATTGGGTACTTCAAACACTGTGGCAACAGTTTGGGGAAGGCTATTTCCTGTTCTAGCAAAGCGGGGTCCATAAAGACATGGTTCGACAAGGTTGGTGTGGAGGAACTCGAGTGACCTACACAGAGCCCTGACCTGAAACCCAGTGAACAACTCTGGGATGTAACTGGAACAGTGATTGCAAGCCTTCTCAACCAACATCAGTGCCTGACATAAGAAATGCTCTTTTGGCCGAATGGGTACAAATTCCCACAGTGACACTCAAAAATCTTCTGGAAAGCCGTCCCAGAAGAGTGGGGGCCGTTACAGCTGCATAGGGTTGGCCAACTCCATATTGTTTTGGAATGGGATGTCCAGCAAGCTCATATAGGTGCGATGGTTTGGTGTCCACATACATTTGGTCATATAGTGTACAAACTTCTTTGGTTCACCATACAAACATTATCTGCAAGGTCCCTCAATTAAAGACTTTAGACACAAATTCAAAAACATGGCGATTTTTTGAAAGATGTATAAAAGGGAAGTGATAGGTAACAATAACGATAAAAATGTTTAGATTTTTTTACAAACATTAACACAATTTCAGAGGACACATGTGTTGGTAATAATGATCATATTCACCATTATCCTATTGGTAAAATAACCAGTAACAAATTAAAAGGATTTGTTGTTATTCGGGATTAGGCTTAACCTGTGTCTGTTAAACAGTCCTTAAATCTATACACACTCATCCATTACCTTGTTGCCTCCAGAAGAACGTTCAGTCTCCTCTTCGATCTCCTTGCAAATCTCCTGAAAATCTGTAAAAACCTAATGCACAGACAGGAAACATCAACAACAGAGATACAAATGATACAATGCAATGTGCAAATTACGGGGGACAACCAAAAATGGAACCAAACAGTGATGGGGTCTCAACATACTGGTAATTTATTCACACCCATTTGTTTAAAATGCTGAGGTAAAAAATTTTGGGAGTGGTAAATGTGAAAATAAAAGCTTCCAAATTAACACAAACAGCTCTGTAATACAAACCGATTTCCCAAAAGTTTGGGATGCTGTGTAGAATGTAGCACAAGTCTGGGTGCTAAACTAGCTTGCCTGCAATCCAGACTGGTCACCCATTGAAAACATTTGGCACATTTTGAAATGAAAAATACTACAAAGGAGACCTCGAAATGTTGAGCAGCTGCAATCCTATATCAAACAAGAATGGGGAAACTTTTTACTTTCAAAACCACAGCATTTGGTCTCCTCAGTTCTCCAAAGGTGATTGACTTGGCCAGTCTAAAACCTTCCTTTCCCCTGATGAAGTCCTTTGTTTTGTTGGCAATGTGCTTTGGGACATTGTCCTGCTGCATGATAAACTTCCTCCCGATTAGTTTCAATGCATTTATCTGTAAATTGGCAGATGTTTCTGTACAGTTCTGAATTCATTCTGCTGCTACCGTCATCAGTTACATCATCAATAAATATTAATGACCCTGTTCCAGAAGCAGCCATGCACGCCCAAGCCATGACATTACATTCACCATGCTTCACAGATGAGCTTGTATGCTTCAAATCATAAGCAGTTCCTTTCTTTCTCCACACTTTGGCCTTTCCATCGTTTTGGTAGAGATCAATCTTAGTCTCATCAGTACATAAGATTGTGTACCAGAACTTTTGCAGCTCATCTCTGTACTTCTTTGCAAATTTCATTCTGGCCTTCCGATACTTACTGCTGATGAGTGGTTTGCATCTTGTGGTGTGGCTTCTATATTTCTGCTCTCTGAGTCTTCTTCGAACAGTGCATTGTGATACCTTCACCCCTGCACTTTGGAGGTTGTTAGTGATGTAACTTACTGATGTTTTGGGGGTTTTCTTCACAGCTCTCATGATTTCTGTCATCAACTACTGTTGTTTTCCTTGACCGACCTGTTCAACGTCTGTTGCTCAGTACACCAGTAGTTTCGTTCTTTCTCAGGACATTCCAAATTGTTGTGCTTCCTATGCCGAATGTTTGTCAAATGGCTCTGAACGATTTTAGCTTTTTCCCATAGACAGCTCTCGGGTCTTCATGTTGGTTTGTCCTCTTTAACAAGAAATGCAGTCTTTATAGGTTTAAACAAAGGATGGAAACTTAGACCAGTCATGCAGAGCTATTTAATGTTTGAACAATCAACCTGAAAGGCAACACCTGGGCAAAAAGAAACATCTGTCACATGTTCCAACAGTTATGCTCACTTGAAAAATGTGCGGGTTCAAACAAAGGGTGGTATGTCCTGAGTTGTTTAACACATCTAGATGTTAATACCAGAAAATGAAAGCCAACATTCTAAACTCTTGTCTCACACTCATCTTTTGATCTTAAACCCAAACGTCTTCAGTGAACAACAAAAACAAAGGAATTTGCCTTGCCGTTCTAATTCTTTTGGAGGGGACTGTATGACATGCAGGGCAGGGGGGCTCCAAGGAGCAGGTTTGAGAAACACTGCTATACAGTATTTCACTGAAGAGCAATGCACACTGCTACAACTCATCTACCCAACTAGGTTGCAGAGGTATCTTCTGCTGCAACACATTTCCATGCTACATATATGGCATTAAGATCACAATGAACAGCTGAACCTATCTTGCTATTAGACAGAAACACGCACTCCATGTTGAGTGAGGCAACACATGGAATACATTGATAATGTAAACAATTCACAATGTCGAGGAAATCAAAGTGGTTACCTTTGAAAACCTTTCACAACTGTTTAGCAGAGCAAAATGCTTTATATTGCATTTGAAGGGAGGTCACACAAAATACTGATTTGTTAAAAAAATAAAATACATTCTTGTTGTATTCATATCTATTTGT
The DNA here is from genome assembly GCA_016801105.1 of Esox niger. Taxonomy (NCBI): domain Eukaryota; kingdom Metazoa; phylum Chordata; class Actinopteri; order Esociformes; family Esocidae; genus Esox; species Esox niger. The sequence goes on along the minus strand of JACXGJ010001512.1, from coordinate 43,302 downwards.
ATATATTGTAATGTTATAGCGTTCTTAAAAAATAAACACGTACTGCCCAGATAAATAGCTTTAAATAATAAAATAATTCTCAGGTGGACTAAAACACTTGCCCGGCACTGTTTTGGGACAGTTCTGGGGAACGTTCAAATGTATTTATATCAACCCACAAGATATGATATAATATATAAAAGCGTAGAGCCTAGCAGCTAAATTAACTTATCGCTTTATTTTCTGCCTCAGCTAGTAACGTTACAGTGCGGCCAAATAGCATTGCTTTTGCAATTGTGCCCGGTTCAGAAAACACTGGCATACCACTCTTAAATGATGGAATGATTTTTCTGTGGATGTGCATAGGCAGCCCACTTAAATTATCTACTTGACAATCCAATTGGAACATCCAGACTGGTTGTGTTTATGCCACCATTAAGTGGAATACATTTTCACTGCTAAGGCATGTCTGTAGTAAAAGGCCCATTATTTGTTTAACAATAGTGCTTCATACACACCTGGTTCTTGCTGTGAAGAAATGTGCCCCATTCTTCAGCTTTGATCCCTTTAAAAAAAAGAGAACAGGATGTGTCTTTATCAGTTTAAAGGAAAGAGACAGACAGCTTGAGATTAATTAAGGATGGGAATGATGATACAGCTCCAGAAAAAAAATTAAGAGACCACTGCACCTTTTTCTTTCTTTTCCAAAACAGTTGAAAAAAGGTTTTGAGTGGGGAACAAAAGGGTTAAAATTAAGAGACCACTGCAAATTGGACGCTTCTGTTCCTATCTCAAAACTTTCTTTTTCAACTTTTTTGGAAAAGAAAGAAAAAGGCACAGTGGTCTCTAATTTTTTCCAGAGCTGTAAGATGAATATTAACACAAATGAAAATCACACGTTTCATGCATGGAAATTACAGAAACAGAGACCTGGGTAACTGTTTGCTTTTTGTTTTACCCCATTTCCTGAAGAAAGCCATGAGAAGGAGGAAAAGTAAATCTCATGTTAGAAAAGAGATAAAAGCTCTGAAAGAACAAAAGGGCATTTAAATGCATGCAGGATAACACTTCAATTCATTGAGTAAATGTAAACTGAATTTATAATTTGGTTTGTGTCTGTATATCTGAAAGAAACCACATTTCAACATTTTTTTTGTATAATATCTTGTCTGCATGAAGTCTAAAGCTTTGCAAATTTAGTAGACTTGTTTATTGTTAGGTCATTAGGAAACATACTTTCATAATGGAACACTCAAAATGATTTTCTTCCAAAACACCAGTCTGCTTCATAGCTGTATCAGTGGACCTATTTATTGCAGAGGTCATGTATTTGTCACATTCTATCACTCTAGACCAAGGTTCTCAAAGTTGGGGGGGGGGGGTGCAGTGGGTTTCAATGGGCACTCAAGTGGGTGATACTGAAAGAAAAAATTATGTAAGACTTAACTGAATAGGCTGCGCCTGAAACATCTCTCATCTAAGTGTAAAATATTTGTATCTGGACCAGTAATCAGTAATGATGTGGAAACCCGTGTGCACATAACCAGATTCATAACTAGAAAGCCCTTATATGTTCCTTTCAATTGCCTATGCTTATATTAATCATACTGTCATGGAAGAATGGGTCTTTGCCAGAATAATAATATGCTATACAGTTTCAAAGATCCCATTCACACTCACTATGTCTATGGAATATCACACTGCCTTGACCATTAGGAGATAAGGAAAAGGCTAGTTATTTTGGGGAATTATTAACGTCTGTTACTTCTTCAATAAATCTGTGAGGAAATAAGGAGGCCTACAAAACTGGCAACAAGCACTGCCCATCAACGTGAGTGAGTGTTGCAGAGTGAAGAAATATTCTTTACACCTGATACTGACACCTGTGCTGTGTACAAGTAAGCCATATAAATCTGCTAATAATGGATTACAGAGAAGTTATGATACATGACAGTCTCAGATAACATTAGCGTCTTAACATCATTAATCTTATCTTGATCTCTGGATCCTAAAAGAATATTAACTATTATATCACCAATAATTTGGCCATGTTTATCAAACAGTATTTCATACTTTTGCGCACATCAGACAAGCTTGATGCATACACAGTTGTGCTAAAAAGTTTGCATACCCTTAGAGAATTGGTAATATATGTACCATCTGTAAAGAAAACATGAATGAGCAGGCAAAACACATTTTATTTCTTATGGGATTCACATTCAACTCTAGGTCTTAACAGAATGGGAAAATCATATAAAAAACATGGCTAAGATTAAAAAAATGCAAACCATTTTCTTGTTGAGTCCTCTCAGACAATGGGGGTACATTGACCAGTTGTAACACTAGGGGTCTCCGTGTGACTATTCCTGATCCTCGAGGCAGAAAATCCCTTCCAACCAGGCTCTCCAACACAGAACTCTTACCGCTGCTCTGTCATGGGAAGAGATTTAATGTTTTCTTCATTTGTTGAATTTGAATGAACATACAAATGAAATACAAGATTTCCATGACCATTCAACAATTTAATTAGGCTATTATTAAAACATAATTACAATGATATAGGCTACTTGAAAATTAAATGACGGTATCACACTACATTTTTAAATAGTAGATTCAGCATTCTGGTGTAGGCTAATTCATCAAATGTAAATCTAAATAATTATTCATGAAACGAAATATCAGACATTCTTTACTAATTACCAATTACCAACTCAACCAACATATGGATGCATTGATTTTCAAATGTTTTACATTTGTAAGGCCTAATAAATTAATGAAAATACTATAGCCTGTGTTCTTTGAAATAATCATTGTATGCATAACTTTTTTTGTCATTTTTTTATAATGATAAGACTTTCAATAAAGCCATTCTCTTATTTTTTTATAGTCTGAGAGGCTTGGTGGTTCTAGTGTTAAGTTGTCCCATAGACAAGGGGAAAAGAGATAAAACTGATACATCTACGCTCTTCCCTGTCAGGTAAAATGACAAGAATGCACCTATGACAAAGGTCCTTGAATATATGATTGCATATAAAAAGGGGACCTGAGACTCACCTTGCCCTAGGGCCGTCTGGGGGTGAATTTAACAATAATTTGTTTTCACATGAAAACCTGAACAGATTTTTTTTTCAAATATAATTTTATAATGCATTCTCACCAAACAATATCGCTTATGTTTTTTCTGTCAAATATGCAGTTTTACATTGAAAACATATTTTGACACACAAAGGCTATTCTTTGTTTTATACCATGACCTTTCAACATGCACGATATACATTTTTAGACTAAGATACATTTGCACGATTAATAAAACGCAAAGCTGTATGATGAACTGCAGCCAGAGGATTCAGAGGACGCTGATGCCTGCATATTACAGCTACAGGTACAGCACATCACAATAATCTAGCAGTGACGTGAGATCGATTCTAGTTGGACTTTTTAAACGACATAACTTATTAGCTGCCATCATTTCCTGTATCTCATTGGACGGTTGGCAGAAATATTACGTTTATTTTAACAATAACACGTCCATGCGTAGGAAAAAGCTAACAGTTGAATCACTTATTTTGATTCTGTACTGACCTGCGATCCAACCACTACTATCTGAGGCAGCTGTATGATCTCTGCCCCCACTGTCAGGAACACTTCCTGGAGCCGGTTGATGACGGGAATTAGAGTTTCCATCTCTTAGGCTGGACACTACAGTTGTAAACAGAAATTGAAAGACGCATGAGTTAAGACAGTACATGTCACACTCAGCATATATATCTTGGGCTTAATAGTAAACGCCAAAACAAGAGAACGTGTGCGGATAATGAACGAATTAATAAACATAAATTAAGAACACATTTAACCAGTCAATCCAATTAAGATAGTTACAAAATGTATCGTTTAGTAGTCGAACAATTTTCATGACGACGGTCAACGTTACATAAAGAACACGTCACGTGTGATCATGATGTAAAGGCAGAGAAAATGTATTAAGTCAAGCGCTACTGAGACCAACCTGGAATCATTTGTCGACGGGTAACGTAACTGGCTTTGAAGATGCTCACCTATTTTGATGACGTCTAGCCAGCTAACCTCTTGTTTATGCCCAGATCATGCAATACATTTACTATAATAGGCCCCATTTCTAAAGCTAGGCCGATATAAATCCAACAATTTCTGTAGGCATCGTGTTTTTGCTATGAAGGGAAGCGAAAGAGATGCTGCGTGAAAATTGCATAGCCAAATTAAATACAAGAGATGTTGTAATATGTATGCAGTGAAAACATCTTACCAGAGATGAACGAAAATCCAACAAGCCGGTTTTCACTCCATACAGAGTTACTGAACGTCTGTATATCTAATCTACCATTTTTTGCATTACTATTTATTACGAGTAAAGACTGGTTGGTTTAATTGACAATTGTGTGTTCCTCGAGTCATTTTAGGGAAAAAATGACAGCGCTAGTGATGGCTCGATTGAAACCGGAAGTCCCGAACGCACTAAAAATGTTTCGATTCAAGGTAACAATACCACGCTACTGATGGCGTTCGAAGCCCCCGACATCCTCTGACAAATAACAATGGTTTTCTATGCTTCCCTGCCTAGCCTACAACACAAAATTAAACAATTTACCTCAACTTCTTGTGTAAAGGCGTATTATTTCCGTGCTGACATGCCGTTTAATAAAACTGCTAACAAAGGTGATATCTCAATATTTATCAAAAAAATATGCGTGAAAACAAATAATTCCCTGCTGATAATCTTGTCCTATTTTCTAAATCATATGACATTTCTGTCATCAAGAATCTTCAACTATTTTCCTACTACTATATGCAAATAATTGCAATTCGATTACTGCAGATATTAACTACATTTTTACTTACAGTAAAATTAATGCTTCAATAATTATTTACGTGTGTTGATAAATTGTATATATTGGATGAACATTGAATAACCGGATCTTCCGGCAAACACACGTAGCACATTCAAGACAATGACGTTTAATATTAACGGTCCAAGACTTCAAAAATATTTAAACATAATCCGGACACGCCCAAAAGCCCCCCATGCCCCGTTCATATTACGCGTCATTATTATGTATCTATTCACGTAATCGCGTTCCCGAAATAATAATAAATGTGTACAGACTGTGGCGCATGGGATTAGATTTCAACAAATCTAAATAACGGTTTTCATGAAGAAGAATGAGGTCCATCGTAACTACAGTCACGTGTCATACGTATGAGTAAATGTAAGTGTAGGCGTACTATTACGTACACTCCAGACTAGCATTATGATTGGAATGTTACGTGTTCTAAATAAAAATAACCTTCTGTATGTTAAATTAAAGATAGCAAATGGATTATCATAAATCGTTATTTTTTTCACTGAACTGGCAGAAAGAAAATTAGAGAGGTTTGGTAGGTTATACAGTATTACATTGGAGAAAGTCTATACCTGGATAAATACACCATTGCACTGCTGTCGTAGAGTTTACTTTGGTAGGCTATGAAAACAGGATAGCTGTGCAGCATGCGCTTTGCCTGTGTTTTTTCGTAAAATTGCAATCCAGAAAAGAGGACGCAGAATTGCCTACGTAAAGTAATAGGCTACATATATGTTCTTCAGTCTGGAGGCACCTATTATCGGGAAATGGAGGTTTTACAACAGGTTTCATGGGGAAATAGCCACCCACCAAGATCAATGTCTACATACTAAAACAAATGGCTACAGTTGACTGATCATTTGGTATTTTTTTTAGGAAACTGGCATGTTTTCCAGCTACTGGGGTAAGATACCCCCCATGGGGTTACTTGCCCTTTGGGGAATCTTATCCCAATAAAAAATAATGCCTTAGGGTTTAATAAATTGGCTGTTTTTTACACCACTTACATTTGCCTTACACACAATTTAATACAGTTGAACTTGTTATTGTTTCAATAAGGTAATATTTTCAATCCCAGCAATCCTTAAAGTGAGATTCAGAAATAAAACATTAAAAGTTCAGAAGGTGGGATGATACAGAGGACATCTGATATTAAGACTAGTGGCAGCTTGAGGAGGGGTTGAAAAAAAGAATCGACACATTTTGTGTTTTTTGAGAGTGACATGGGGGAGTCTTACCCCAGGGGGAGTTTTGCCCCATGACACCCTACTATTTCTTAGTTTAATCAATTCCCCAAGTGGTCAACGTTTTGATTATTGGTGTCATAAAAATGTTAGATATCGTGCTAAAGGGTAGTACCTCTGAAAGGTCTCTGTCACAGAAAAACAGTCCCTTAAATATATTGGGACATTTGCACAAATGGCAGTGGGATTTACCCTCTGGTGTACTGTCATCGCCCTCTGGTGTAAAATGGATATATTTCAGCTCCCTATTAGGTAAGGACACCTTCAATTCTGTAATACTAAAATAATGGTTCAATGCCACATGTGAACAAGATATACAGGAAACCAGCATTTAAACTTTGGATATCATCTGGAATAAAAAAAAAAGTAATTGTTGTGGTGATAATGAAGTTTAAAGTGGTGGTCATGCTTTTAATCAGAAAGGATCCACATTTGCTTTTGCCAAAATCAGCAACTACTTTTCAATTGTCCCATAATACAGGTCTGTTTTAAGGGTACACAAACTTTACCTCTGAATTTAGATTTTTTTTTTTTACAATACTGTATCATACATACTCTTATTTGACCTAATTAAGACTAAAACCCTTATAAATCTATAATATAAAAGCATTACAATAGAGTTGTTTAATACCAACAAATAAAGACAAAATCATTTTAAAAACTTTGAAAACTGTCTGATATACAACAATGCCACAAATTTAGTTTTGTGAGCAGATATACGGAGGCAGAAGGGGGAGACAAATGTGATGGGCATGATTTTTGCGAGAGCTTATTAAATTGTACAAGCAAGTCTATATTTATTTTAAAATGTTTCAAATGTATTTTCCTCCACAATTGTGCCTGAGATATTCCTCATTGAAACATTCTATTAGTCTACACTGAATTATAGTTTCCTTATAGTGGATGATGGCCCATTTGTGAGTCAGTAACATGACAGAATTAGTCAGGGGTTTAATTATATTCGCAAGGCACAGTATTTATGTACATATACTGTATACTGTGTGTATGAACAAAAAAATATGGGAAAAAATTATTTCCTTTTTAATGCTTGTTAATGTTTATAAACACAATATTTACAAATCATACAATGGCTGCATTCAACAACAGTAACTAAAAAAGACAGGCATCGCTCACAATCACTAATTAATAACACATTGCTGGTTAATGTGAACTTCCAACATTTTTGTAATTTGATGTAGCAGCCACATATAACTCACACGTTGGTTAGTCTGATTTTATCTGAGAAAATATCCTAGTACTTACTGAGCAAAACTGAAGAAAAATTAAGAGAATTATCTTTAAGTCATCCACCTGGAACTATGCAGTTAAGACCACTACCAACCACTCAATTTATTTCCAGTGAGCAATACCATCATGAGGAGTCAAAATGCTGTCTCCCCTAACTTGCTCTTTAAAAATAGACCCACTTCTCTTTTGGGAATCGTCAGTATACTGTCAGGTAGGAAAGGTAGGTTCTCAATCCAAGTACGATGTGTCCATGCCCTCACTGTCCGGGTGAAGCAGTCTCACAGCAAGACGCTCAATGTCATCCAGACTGAGCTGTCGAAGTGAACGTTCATAATCCTTAAGAAAGAGATAGCAGTATTAGCTTTAATGCAGAGAATGACTAAATCATTCACACAGTAAAAAAGTAATGCAACTGCTGTATGGCTGTCAACATATTCCTAAAATTATATTTCAATATTTGTCCGTAACCCCCCCCCCAATATCTATGTTAAAAAAGATGCTTGCAAAATCCAATTCAAACTGTTCCGTGTTGAGGGCAATGTAATACAACACAATGTGGTCACGTAAACCACAGTAAATCTCCATATTTCTTTTAACATTGTGGCACCTGCACCTACCAGCGAAAATATGTAGACCTGTTATACTTCACGTATGCCATATACCGTGGAATGGTATCAGAAATAATAATAGACAATACATAAAAAAGTGGAATAGTCTGAAAGTATAATATGCGAACATGGAATTCAACCATTTCCCTACAATCTGGCCTGTCCTACCGCTTCACCAAATTTGTTCTCCTTGTTGTTACACAAAAATACTAGTGTATCAACTTTATAATAGACATTTTGCACTGAAATAGCCATTCTTATTATTGAATATGAATTTGAAAGTGATGAGGAAGGATGTTCTTAAAAATACTTACTATTGATATTTAGAAATTAAAGGCATTCAAGTTCAGTGTGTGCAGTGCAGTTTATATATGCCAACACCAAAATGTGTATTTCTAAAGTGTGTCGCTTTTCTTGGTGACTATTGGAAGACCTATTGATGCGGACCAACAGCCTAGTCCTGATGATCGAAATGATATACCTTGATTAGCTGTTCTTGAACTTTAGCTGCGTCTGCAGGGCTGAAATGTTTCGCCAGGACAGTGGACAGAGTCTGCCACACTCCACCGACAGCGCTGCTACTGCTAGCCATTCCGGTCACTCCACTCCTTTCGCCTGCCGGACGAACCACCAAGTTTAACTTCGCCTCTGGCCCAATGGAATAATCACTCAATCGGTGTTCATCTGTAAGGAAAAGAGACATGTCTATACCTTGTACAGTGTAACAGTAAAATTTCAGTTGGACATTGGGTGACTCTAAAGTTAAAAGTGAGTTGTTTCGATAACATGGGGCACATCAGGATGTACACTGTACACTGTACACAATCTTCAGAGCCACCTTCACAATCAGTGGATTAGAATACCTGTATGCATCTTTAATAAAGAATATTTAAACTGCAGCAAGTACAACTGAAGTTTTGTGGATTGAGTGACGTGACACCAGACTCAGCCAAGAAGGAGCCACGATAAATTGGTGGACCATATCGTTATCGGACAAATTGTCTGAAAATATAATATTAGCATTGACGAGATGTGGAGGGCGATGCCAATGTAAAAGGCTGATAGATAACATGTCACACCTCATCATGTGCATTTGTTCAGAAGCATCAAAAAAGTGTGCTGCCTACACGAAACGGATAGTATGCTCCTATTCATTAGTTGGAACGGGTGAAGTCAGATACTGAAATGTCAAAGGTGTGAATGTATTTCAAAGTGTCAATGGGTGATAACAGTCATTGAGTGTATGTGATGCAGCGATTAGAAGGGACCAAAGTGTAATTATAAAATACCACACAACTTGATCACTCAATCTGAAGGTGAATCACCCAGACATACAAAACCTAGAAAAATAGAGATACAGGTTAGGGACCGCTGTCTCTAAGCCAATCATTTGGAAATGGTAAAAAAAAACACAGGAAGACAAAACAAAGACTAAAGCTTTTAAAACAAAAAGAATGGACTTTGCAATTCACGACCAGCCTTTCTCTATTGTTAAGTATTTGATCCCCAGCAACACTCCACCCAGTAGGTGTTATTTCTTCCAACATGGCCCTGCCTGCTTTGTACAGTGTCTTGGAGAAACCCATTCACATGCTGCTTAGTTGGGATGTAACTGCAATCAGCCTCACCTCGGACATTTATGCAGAGTTTGTGAGCACAGTAGATTGACCCAAGATTTTACTCGGAAGAAAGCTGTGTTATAACCTTGCGAGTGGTTCCGTCTCACATACAACTGGTACCATTTCACCGGGTTTTGATAACATATTAGAGAAGTGAAAAATCCTGAAAGAGAAAATTCACAATGTTCTATAAGATAATGCTTTAGACATTTTCAAGGCTATGGAAGATTGTATAGCTGCCTGTTTGGGATGCATCTGCTATGAATTGAAGTGTTTCATTCTGGTGAGACATCACTGATGCAGTGGCAATAAAGAGAAAATAGTAGGCGGCTTTGAACACTCGCAACTTGCAAAAAGTCGGTCCATGATTGCGCAAAAACAGCATGGCAGAGGCTTCAACAAGATGTGCCTACTAGAAGGAATAGTACATTTTACATGACCTAGAGATTGCTGTAGCAAAAGCATGTCATGGTGCATTCACAGCTGGTTACAAGCTGCCCATGAATCACTGCAAACCAGTAGACTCAATGGAAAAAAACTACAACCCTGCTCAAACCTTTTGAGGAGCTGATAATGGAAATGACCTCATCTGCATGTGCCTCTGACATTATCCCTACAGTCAGGTCACTATAACGATTACTAACCAGAACTGCTGAGTCAGAACTAGGGGTTAAAACTTCCAAAAGACCTTTACTGGACGCTGTGAACACTCGGTTCTGTATAATTTACTCGGATCCCTTGTACTGTGTTGCAACCATGCTCAATCCCAGAACTGCCACTTGGACACAGACATGAATGTAAGTGCACAGAAATGTTGCCGATTCAATAGTCCAAGATGGAGGAGCGTGAGTGAAACAGCGTGCCCACAGAGAGCAGAAGACACCCCCAAAGAAAAAAGCAGAGGATGAGGTGAAACTTCACTGTTTGACATGATGAAAGCAAGATGCATTTGGATACTGAAAGACTCACAAAAGGTGTTTTCCGTGTAGCTGGCTAGCTAGAACAGGAAACTAAACAGCTCCGATAACTGCTATGTAAAGGCCAAGTGTATCAAATGTATACACAAAAGATCATAAAATGTTTTCATTAGTCACAACTGTAGCCAAATTAATTTCATGATTTTATATGTTATGCTCCATTTATATTGTCCAACAATGAATTCAAGCGTTATATGAACTTGCCGTTGTACCCATTTAATTACAGGAATTGACTTGGCCAAGTGCTCTCTGGACTATGCTCATTGCAGTCTGCCTCAGCAATTGCGTGAGGGCAGGGAGAAAAAAGAAGAACATTTCAGTATACAGTCAACAAGTTTTCTAACAGGTGAAAATGAGTAGGAATAAGGTAGTAGTACAACATTTCTACATTAAGGCACTCACTACTGCAGCTGACTCCGGATATATAAAAAGTGTTTAATCAATTATGTGAAAATAGTTTCTCTTAAGCAATCCCCTTGTTTGTAAAAAGCAAAAACCAAATCAAGTTAAAAAATGTGTGCGTTGTAGAATTTTGTTCTAGCTCAGTATGACATTTGTATTTAATTTGAAAAGCAACCAAGGCCTCTCTTCAACAATGAATGTTATAATAAGATTTACACAGTAGGCCTGTTCATCTTGTCTATACTCTTTAGAGTTGCACTATTTATGTGCATGGACTAGGGAGGTGAGGGAATGGGGGGGTGCATTGGCAGGCAGAGACAGGGTGAAATGAGACTAAAAGCACCCCAAAGAACAAGCCCAGCACCCCCAAGAATTGCTCAAAGATCGCGTTGACGCACGTTAGTTTAGCCGATGGCCATCCAGTGACAAACGCCTCTGGAGCCACATGGCTGGTGAGCCCAAGGAAAATAGGTCAAGCGATGAAACATGTCCCTTGAGTCCAAATCCCATGTGATGAGCACCCCCTGACCTAGCCCCATCTTAGCCCTGCCAGTCAGAATTGCCTGACTAGTGGGGACGGGGGTGTAATGTTCAGAATAAACGTTAATTATTGTAGAACAACAATGTTTGCAAGTGTTCTAAGTGGAAATTAAATGGCTATAAGGGTATTTAAGTCCTGATTTTACGTGGTCTACATTTATTAGTGTGGCGCAAATGTACCCTCTATGGAAACATACTGAAGTATTTAAATGAGCTAGGGAAAAATATATAATTTGGTTCCCGGGCTAAAAGCCATAGGCCATGTCATTAATTTTCAAAGACATGCAGTATGTGGTAGTTAGACTTTTGATAGAGATTACAGAAAACGTATGTCAGTAATTCCATTTCACAAAGTATTTTTTGCTAAATATAATCATGAGATAAAATAACATGATAAATAGAGTGAGAAAAAAGTATTTGATTCCCTGATGATTTTGTATGTTCGCCGACTGACAAAGAAATTATCTGTCTATAATTTTAATGGTAGGTTTATTTGAACAGTGATTAACAGAATAACAAACAAAAAAATCCTGAAAAACATACGTCAAAAAATTTATGAACTGATTTGCTTTTTAATGAGGGAAATAAGTATTAGACCCCTCTGAAAAACATTACTTGGTGTCGAAAACCATTGTTGGCAATCACTGAGGTCAGTTTCGGTCACATTTGACCACAACACTATATTAACCGTGAAAATATTCAGAAAAGATTATTTCTGTGTTTATGTACCTAACAATCAAAGAATGACTGTGCCTCAATAGTCAACATAGGTTTTAGAGTATATGTACGAGCTATGGAAAACACTGCTACTAACTACTACAGTGGACTTTAGTATAGGTACCTGCAAGGGCTTTCCCTTTGTAAAGCAATCGCTGCTGATTTGGTGGTATATTCAAACGTTCAGACACCAGTTCTTTCACCGTGGAAACCTTTTCATCTTCTGTGACCTGAATTTGAGACAGAATAAAGATTACTTTTCCTATACTTACCAGTGATTACATATCAATATAGCAGAAAGTCTCCCTAACATGCTGAAATTCAGTGTTTGGTCGTCCCAAAAGAACAGAAATGTCATTTTCAGTATTATTCCAATATTTAGATGTAAAGTTGGGGGTCACAGAAATTTAGGGCCAATTAGAAATCTGTCCATCATGAAAACATACAGGAAATGATCTTGAATAAGACATAACAAAATGAAAAGGAAATGGTCACTGATGAAGTTAGAAATAATGATTTTTCATTGAAATAAGTGTCTTTCAAATTTCGCTTTTGTCAAAGAATCCTCCACTTGCAGCAATTATGGCCTTGCAGACCTCTTCCATACAATTTGCTGGGGAAATCTAAAGAGACTTCACCCCATGCTTCCTGAAGGATCTCCCACAAATTGGATTGGCTTGATAGGCACTTTTTGCATACCATATAGACAAGCTGCTCCCACAACAGCTCAATAGGGTTGAGATCTGGTGACTGCCAGCCACTACATTATAGACAGAAAACCAGAACTTCCCCAAATAGTTCTTGCATAGTTTGGAGCTGTGCTTTTGCTCATTGTCCAAAAGCACATTTAAATGACCCCAAACTTTCGAAAGGTAGTATATGCTCAGAGTTATGACAGCAACTTACATTATATATTTTTCAAACATTTAAAAACATTTGATTTGAAATATATTATAATACAATATTGTAGTAATCACCTTTTAGGTAGATGTTTTGCTTTCAATATCAATATTTCTGTTTACAATACTAATAATTTTGTTCGCGTTTATTGATACACCTGGTGTTGAAGCACGAAGGGCATCCCCCTATACGTTGGCCGAGCCGACAATGGATACTTCTTCCATATACTTGCCACAAGAGCCGTCTTACCAAAAAGACACGTAGTAAATATCTGCCCACTACTGTGTTGAGAATTCCTGACCTAGTTGCAAACAAAGCCAAGTAGCTACCCAGCTAACACAAAATACAACGATAAGATACTGAACAAAGAAAATACTGTAACCTTTAATAAAGACCGTGTCATGATGCTGAAATACATCATAGTAGTAGGTAGCGAACTTAGCTAAATAAAATAAAAACTAGTTAGACTAGCGTAACTAACGCGTACTGTCTGCCCTTTTCTGATCATAACGTATAGCTAGCTAGCTAGCTACAGCGCTAATGCTTACCTGTACGTTGCACTCCTTTCCTTGAAGTGGTTTTACAGTTAGAATCATTGTATTTACAATGTAAATGAGAACGATTCTATGTTATGGTATATGGTTAGAGTTATTATCCAGGTTTGTTGTCTTTCCAGACAAATGTGTTATATACTACCTATACAGTTAATATAGATCCTGTGGGCCAAGCATGACTACGCGCTAGAAGTATTCTTCCAGCAGCAGTAACGATGATGTCAGATTCGTATGGTAATGAGAAAACTTTTAAAATAAAAGCCTTTACGTCCGTTCATTGCAATTAATATAATTTATCCCAAAGGCAGTAAATTGTAACCAAAGGAAATTATTATGTTGTTTTGGAGCAAATTCAAATAGTAATGTAAAATGTATAAATATGTTTTAAAATAATTTCTTAAGAACAATATTAAAATGTTCCATATACAAACAAGGTATATTGGTTTATGGTGGGAAAGCTAGAATATTTCAACATAGCATTCGAGAAATACTCGGTATGGTGTTTAGACTGGTTTATAGTGTAATTTCAGGGGCCAATTCAGATTATATTTCTAGCATTGAAGTAGTAGTCCGGTTAGAAAATCCTTCTTTAGACATTTATTCTAAAATGTATTTTTACACTCGCTCGTTTAAAAACACCATATTCATGCATTTAACTGCATATCACTATCTTCACAATGAATTTCTACACATTGCAACGCATTGAAATTTGGGCTTTTATTTTGAGAAACAAATCTGCGTTCTTGCTGCCAGCATAATTTTGCTAGCACAATGTTATATTTGCTATGCAATATAGCATGTATTCTGTGTGCTGCAGCACAAAAAATGCCACATTTGGATAGTAATGAGTAAACCATCATAATAAAAGCCTGCTACTCAAAACATTGCAATATGTACACACACAAAATATAATAAATGTAAAAACGTTTTATTATGCAAATACAACTAGAAATATAGTAACACAACATCATATCAAAAATAGAGATGTGCTTTAAAAATGTTAGTCCATTTACATTTACACATTTAGCAGACGTTGTCCAGAGCAACTTCCAGTTAGTGCATTTAATAATAATAATCTATGGTTTTGGCATAATTTGCCATTGTCGTTTGACTATAGTTGAGCCTCATTAATAAAAAACACTTCCAACTTTCCCACTGATTGTGATGCTCATATCTGTGCATTAACTCGTAAACTTGCTCCAAGCATAGGCAGAGAGGGTCAGCAAATTATTTAGGTTCATGGTTATGTTTTTTACTTGAAATTATTGAAAAAGTGCTGTTCTGTGGTTTTATCCTGTTCACAATTTATTTGATGATTGTTTTCATCATAATACTGTTCATTAAAGCCTACATTTCCTCATTGATTTTGAATAAGCTGGATGTAGCCAAGTCTATTATTACATCCCGCTCTTAAATTGATAATTTCTAATGGATATTCTCTTGGAAACCAATTCTCTATTGCTGTCAGGTCTTTTATAACTGAACCATCACCTATTTCTTTTAAATCATTACAAAATATTAATTGCAATACAATCCACAACATACATAATGGGGTTGCGACTGAATTATCAATGTGAAATTTGAGTCCCGAAGCAAAACCAGTTGAGAACCATTGGTCTCAGTGGCAAGTAGATAGAGAAGATGATCTAATGGTTGAGTGTTCGAAGGCAGAAGATAGCAGGATAAGAAAAGACCACTAAAAAACAGTGTTAAGATTTGTGTGTTTACCCTGGAAGAATTTTCCTTTCTCTCCAGAATAAAGACAGTAAGCCTTTTCTTCTGTCAGTTCAATACTCCAGAATTTTTCTGATTGGAAATAAAATTATTTATCTGAGGTTAAAGAATAGATTATTTACTGAAGATTAGCAAAACACCTCATATCAAACAACTGCAGTACTAGCCTGGCAGAGGATCACCAGAGAAGACACCTGGCATTGAAAGGCAATCAAAAATGAAACATGTTTCATATGGACATTATATCAACCTGTTTCAATTCTTTTGGTGCCTTTTCATTTTTATCAGGTTAATAAAGTGTTGTAATTTCTACAACAATGAACACAAATAACTTAAATTACACCTGAAAATCTATACCCTCACCTCTTATTAATTATTACATTTTAAATGAAATGTTTGGATTACAGTGCCAAAATGTAAAAAAATATCTTACTTTCCCAATAATTACAGAGTGAATTATTTGGCTAACACATTCCACCCCGTCAGTGGTTTAGGAAATTAAATCCATCCCATCTTTCTCATGTATTTAAGACTCCTCATTAATTCTCTAACTTTACTTAATTACAAATGGTACATTGACATTGTGGTATGTTGGACATAATTTTTTTAATTACTGACACTCAAAATAAATGATTACATGGTGACATTAGTTTGTTGGAAAATATATATATTTTTTCAATCAATCAAATTTAGTCTATAAAGCCCTTTTTACATCAATAGTTGACACAAAGTGCTTTTTCCAAACACCCAGTCTGAAACCCCAAAAACCAAGCAACAACAGGGTTGATTCACAGTGGCTAGGAAAAATTCTGAGAAAGGGCCAAAAGCATAAGAAGAAATCCTGGGAGGAACCAGGCTATGAAGGGTGGCCAGTCTTCCTCTGGCTGTGCTGTGTGAACATATTGTAATAACTATTAAATGTATGTGGCCAGAGTGTGTAAAACACAATCCAAGTCAGCAGCATGATCAGATGTACACAAACAGGAACAATCGGGGGGGGAATGGTCAGTGGAGTGTCAGCCAAAATTGTCAGGAATCGTGATCTGCAACCCAACCAGGAGGACATTGGACAAGTCATTTGGGCCTGGTAGTCCTGAGGTGTGGTCCAAGGCATCATGGAAAATTTCAAGAGGGCATTCCACAGATTTACGAAGGATTTACAAAGGACTTACCCTACACCAGTGACATAATAATATAGCAGTGTAAAACCTTGGGGACAAGACAGCTGGGTCCAGTGACACTGTGGCCCTATCTAAGGGTAAACCCAGAGAGAGCCCAATGGGTAGGAAGTCATTCCACCCACTTTGCCAAGCATCAACCAGAGGAACACCAACCAACTGCAACCACCCTTTCTATTTTAATTTATTTTGGTTTTCAATTTGATCTCATCCAACTAAAAGTGTTTCCCCACCTTGCAACCGGATTACTTGCATGATTTCACATGATATTATTTGACTAATAGCTTCTGTCTTGCTACTGTTCAATAGAGGCCAGTTTTATGAGCTTTTAATATGATTGACCAGTGCACCAATACACTCCTGGCCAATTAACTCTGTAGTTTCTTCAGAGTGATTGCTGGCTTCTCGGTGGCTTCTTTAATGTGTTTCAAGTGTTCTTCATATTTGAGCACTTTAAGAGCACTGGGATATCCAACAATGTGGATATTATTTTTGTACCCATACCCTAATTCATGCATTTTTTTGCTATGTACTAGGAGGTTCCAGAGCACAAAGGTATATTTAGAATTATTTCCCAAAAATATTAACCAGTGTTTCCTTACAATAATTCAATGTGAGTTTCAGTGTTTTTAAATAAAACATTTCAATTAAACATTTGTGATTCAATAATATAAGGGAATTGGCCAGGGGTCTGAATACTTTTGGAAGGTATTGTTTATGTTCAATAACAACAAAATATTGAGTCAACAGTTAAACAATTGCATAAAAAGAAAAACGAATGTATATATCGATCTGTATTCAATGAGAACTGAATCGATCTGTATTCAAATGACAACTGAACCGGCAAGATGTACTGTTAAATGTTGAATATGTCAAAATGCTACTTTTTCACTACTGCACTGCTGTTTCTAAACCTGTTATCATTGTTCAGTGTCTGAAGTAGCTCTACAGATCTCAGGACCTGGCAGTCATTTGCTTCACCAATGGAACCACAGGTATATTTATAGATCCCTGCATGAGTCCTCACGTACCTCCACTACCATGCATGTTAATCATATACTCAAGCATTTACCCACGCTACTAGAAATGTGCCCATGGGGCCGGCTGACAACCTCTCATTATGTTATGCGATTAATTCCGGTGCAACACTGAGCTGTGCAGTAATGTCCTCCTACAAACTAAACTGTGTTCTGTTTATTTGGCCAGGAAAGCCCAAGGGAGCCATGATCACCCACGGCAACATCGCCTCAAACACCTCCTCTGTTATTAAGATCCTGGAGGTCTGTTCTGGCTCACTCCTCCGTCTCATTCAGAAGGAGTTTCATGGCTAGCTCCATTTGTTTCTCTATCGCACTTAATCTTTCATTTTATCTCTCTAAACTGGCCTCTCCCTGCTGTTTTAAGATTTGATGGGATGTTTAATAGCACTTTTGAATGCAAAATTGTTTACCCATTACTAATTTTGTTATAAAATAGACACAGGTGCTGCACACAATTGCTGTTGTAGACTAGATTGCATATATGATTAGTCCATCTCAATTATCAACATTGTTACCACATTGTGTCCCTTTTTTGTTGAATGTAAAATTCAGCAAGACATCTGTGTGAATGTCTTGCCTCTTGTTGATGTTTGAGAAGATGATACTGGTAGCTGACCCTTTTTTGAGTACAAGATTTGTGTCTCACACGGTGGGCATGAATGTCAGACAGATTGGGCTTATTAATAGCTACTTTATTACGAAGTACTTATTACGACTAAGTTATGCGGTTATCCAACCTAGCTATCTCAAAATGCTAAAACTGAATGTGTATCTGAATATGGAACTGCTAAGAAATAAATGTGTGAATGTGATTGGTCCTATGTCTCAAGTGTCCATGTCCTGTCATGTGGGTGATGTTAAGACAATGAAACCCACCTTCTTCCCTGTGATGCCTTGCCTGCACAACCTCATGTATGACAAGGTCAGCAGATGTGTCCATATCCTCGACCAAACATTGTTCACATTAGTGTAGATGAGCAACAAATGTTGTCTTCCCGTCTTGGCTAATTGCAGACCATAATTTAAAAAAATAATAGCATCAGCAGAGACAAGCTATTAAATAAAAGAAAACTGAGTTAACTTAGCACAAGATTTGTATCCATATTTAATTAATTTAATGAACAAAATTATTAAATAGCCAATGCAGTGAGAAAAAGTAATTGCCCGTTTCTATTGTTATTCTGTTTGCGAATGATTTATAAACATTTTTATTGAATTGAGAGTAAATATTCTTTTTTTTTAGATACATGTTTGTAGAACCAAAGTACAGTATTCTCCAAACATCCTCCGGTTTAATAGTTTCTGGAACTGTGTCCGTTTGTAGACGATATCTGCTAATCACCCTCCCAACAGTCAAGCAAATGCAATGGTAATTACATTCCGGCTTCATCTAGACATATTCTTCATTATTGAATATTAAACAATTCAAAATCTAGTAGTACTCGGGAAGGCTGTGGCTCCAAGCCTGATCCTTCAATCTGTCATCTCATTTTGCAAGCTCACATTTAGTAAATCACATTAAGGATAATTCCAACAGTCGTTCCTTTGACTTGCAAAGGAGATGCACATGATGAAGAACCTTGCCACAAGCTAGAATATTTGTGGAAAAACACAGGCTTAACTGTCCACCTACTGGCTTGTTCTTTCAAAGTATTAAAAGCAGCCTGCTTCACCTTTCATAAAGTGGTGTCATTGTTTTCCTGCTCTACATGCTCCCACTTCCCAATTCCACTGGTAAGGAGCTAAAGCACAGGTGTACATTAACAGCAAGCCTACTCTAACATCTACTCTTTCAGTGTTATCCATTGCCATTTGTGTCTCCCAAATCAATAGCAGCAAGACGTACAATACTGATATGCACCCCAGAACAGATCGCCTATTCCTGTATAATCCACCCATTAGCTTCATGTCACACAAAGAAATTACTTAAATGCTCCTAGTCTACAAAGCCCCAAATGGCATCAGACCTGCATACCTATCAGATCCGTGATCTTTGCAACCTCCAAATACCCTAAGGTTAAAACATGCAAAAGAGTTTTATGACCACTGACCTTGCTCTGAACAAGTATGTATTTAATTTGTTGAGAAAAATAACTGATTTGTTTTTGTACCCAAATAGTTGGCTATTTCATGTCTAACATGATTTGTCTAGATTTCAGCCAAAGTGCTTCTTGTACTGTTTGGTACACACAGTATATACATTATTCACAATTGCAGAAAAAAGCACTAAATGAGTGGCACACATTTTCATTATTTCAACACACAAACCTTGGGAGATAAAGGACACAGAGCGTTTTTTAGGATACCTTTATTTTATTTAGATGGAAAATAGTCATACAGCGGTAAAATAATGGAGGACTAAAGTGAAAGTAAAACATTAGTGTGCGTGATATGGCGTGATATATGGGTAGATCATATAAAATTAAGCATACTGCTCTTAAAATTAAACTCTTTCACATGGGTAACAAATCCCGTTGGTTCTTTAGTTGAACTGAGTGGGGAACACCTTCAGTTCCTCTCTCCCACTTTATTATTTTGTTTTGTTGTTTTCATTTGTTTTGTTCTACTTTTAGTTCACACCTAACCCTATTTTTGGGGCAAATACATTAAAAACCCCCTTGAGTGTCTTTCAAAACACATTTCATCCTCACCTGTTTTTGTTGTCAGCATTTGGTTTTAATTAGTTTCCTTTTGTTTGAGCAACAACATTTGTTTATTGTTTAGCACTGAATGTAACAAAAGGGTTGAACAAATTAAATGGTATCAAACAGTTTTTGCTCCAATTTGGCATTGACATATAAATAGCTGCAACATTGGGTTAAATAGTAGTGTGCAAGTAAATAGTAGATGGGCCTATTTTTATGAAAAAGCAAATGACAGAGTACTCTTACAATCCATTTATTGCATGATTGTTCATAAAAAATGAAAATACAAAAGCATTAATAGCAACAAGAATTTACCACATTGCTTAATAAAACCCCAAAAACATTACAGGAACTGATTACAAGCCACGTTTCTCACACAGTAATAATGTTGAAAAATCTAGAATCAAATCTACCTTTTAAGAAAAGACAAACAAACACAAATAAATTACACATTTCTTAACACTTTACATTTTGTGAACACCTGTCCACAAAGACAAAGGCACATGTGTCAGAAGAATTTCTTCACAACATGACAAATTGACAAAGAGGGATGTAGCCGTTAATACAATTTCAACAACATTGGGCATAGTAGTTCAGTGATATACTAATACGTAATGCTATGAACTAATCTTAGGCAAAATTAGAAATTGGCCCTCATCAAGCATTATTTTATAACTGCATGTACTAGGAACATTTACTGGAGTTTAAATAATTTAATTAAAACGTAACCATGAACCAAACAATAGAACAAAGAAGGATGATATGGACAAAAAGGCTACTGGGACAATGAACACTAAGTATCACTAGAGGGAGCAACAGCATTGCTTTTGGAAGGCATGCCCTCTTTTTTGACACTTAAACCTATATAGAGACAAACAACAAAAGGTTAAAAAGACTACTGGTATCTTACTTTAAGACAATGTAATATTCTCCCTAAAACAGATATCACTAAGACAACAATAAAAAAATGAGTTTAACATTATAACCTTTGCCAGACTGCTGAAGTGGGTACTGACTAACATCCTACAAGTAACTCTCAATATCATTTGTACTTCTACAAATAAAGCCCTTAATCCAGGGAAAACAGTAAATACACAAATTAAAAGAATGCAACTAACTGACCAACACATAGAGTTATACTTCAATCCCTAGCCAGCAAAAACATTTCAATATTAGTGTTCTATAGAGTTGTGGTTCTCAAACCTCTCCTTGGGCAGCCCCATGAGTTTCATTTATTTCATCTATTCCACAGCTAGCACACTTAATTCAAACGTGATTAAGGTGATCTTGTTCAGGGCTTCAACAAAATGTGAATCATCTGGAGGTCCCAGAGGTGAAATATTAAAATCACTGACGACCAAAACATTAATTTGATGTTTTGGTACATACCCTGATTTGAAAAAGATTAGAAAATTGAACTAGTCAAAACAGATTACAAAGCTTTGATAAGAAAATGTGACACATGGAAATGATATACAATGCTGTGAGGAAGTAAATGCACCCCCTTAGAAATAATGTGTTTTCGACTTTGTAATAGGGATAACCTAATTTAACAAATAAAACTGCAAATATCTATGCAATTAAAATAACAATGAATGCAAACCCCTACCCTTATCCCATATAATGGCTGCATTAGAAACAGCTACATGAGGGGCAAAAATTTAATATTACAAAGTAACAGAAAGCTTTTGAATTTCGTTTAGATCCATATCTAAAATTGTAGTTCATTTTCCTTTTTAAATATGTAATTTGCATTCTGAATTTTTAAATACGCGTAGATTAAAACATGTCAATTATTACAGTTAAGACCAAAAGTATAAATACCCATGCCAAATTTTGCTATAGTGAATTTTATTTGACCAATAGGTTTCTTCTGGCTGGAAATGACAAAGAAGTGACAAAACACAGTAAGACATTGTGCTGGGGATACAAATGTATAATGCAACTACTTCTGTTTTTACTCCATATTTTTACAGAAATGCCATGTCAAACATTATTCATACCCCTTGAAATCGTTTCTTTTAGAAAACCATTTAAAATGGTCTTGTAATTTCCACCATGATAGAGCATTCTAATCACCTATAAAATGAGTACAGCTGAACAGCAGAAGTTCACACGTCAGTTTCTAGTCAACTAATAGACATGGCTAAAAACAGAAATAGTTACGTTATTCATTTATGTCTCCACGACAATGTCCTACCGTGTTTTGTCACGTTTGTCATTTCCAGCCAGAAAACACCTATTGGACAAATACAAATTCACTATAGCTCAAAATTTGGCATGGGTATGAATACTTTTGGGCTTAACAGTATATTGCCATCTCCAGGATTGGAAGTTTGCCAAGTTCCTTCTTCCAGCTGCTTTTTTAAAAATGAATTGAGACATGTAAACAAGAGCTTCTGTTTAATAACAAAATTAAATTTAAAATGTTTTGAAAACTAAAACCTGTTGTTTGGCAAAATGAATACACGTCAGGTGTGTAGTAACACAGCATACTAAGATCTGAGAATAAAATGTGTGCCCATGACCATGAAGATTTACAGAAAACATCAATCATTTCACTGGCCATGGGATAATCGAACATTTTTGGAAAATTCTAGACCACTAGGACGTCCCACCTAATGCCCAAGGGGTGACTGAAAAATACCAAAAAAACTCAGTAAGAACCCTGGGGTAATATCAAGGGATCTACAGGAATCTTTTGCCACAATATTGAAGGGCATAGAAAATTATGTTCAAATAGATATATATTTTTAAACAGATTAAAAACTCTTAATGCTCAAACTGGTTTGATTTTTAAACTAATTGCCTCATTGTAGCAAGCTATAAGGAGGTATTTGACTAATCAATGAAATAAAAATTAATTGTAAAAAAAACCTAAGGTGGTTTTACTTATTTCTTCACAGCACTGCAAATGTGTGGTTTATACTATGTCTTTCCATGTTGTGACCCAAAAAGGAGTTATAGGAAGATCGGTTTCATTCCATGATTAAATGAAAAAATATATACAGTACATATCGGTCTATGATAATGGCATTTCCCTAAGATAATTGCTGATGGCTTTTAAATGTGGCAGAGAGACAAAAAAGAAAGAAAATGGTGGATTAGGTTATGATCAAAGCTGAGAAGGATACTGGAAAAGAAGAAATCCAGTCACAAAGGTGTGAAAATAAGGAAGGCCAGAAGTATAAAGCAACCTCTCTTGAGTTCTCCCTTTCTCTCAATCATCAGCGACAATAGACAGTGCGCGTAGCTCATTCAGTTTGGCCTCGTTCTCCCTCTCCCTCTGCTCATCAGTCAGTCCTGCCTGGTCGATCTGATCCGTCAACTCACTAAAGATCTTGTGCATCTCTGTGAAGTACACCACCTGAAAGAGAGAAGGAAAGAAGGTAACAGTTTATTTACTGAGGCTGAAAGCTTTAAGGGGAAAAAGGGTCTCAGAACCAGAGCACTTAAAGATAAAATCCTAATCCTTCCCAATCCGCCCCCACAATCTAGCCACAGTTTACTAATAACACGCAGAGGATCCTGGTCCTATAGACCTTCACCTCCGCTAATGAGAAGCCCTTCAGTAGTAAATAAGTGAGCCCTCAGAAATCGAACGACTACTACGAAGCCTAAACCGCAGCACTTCAGGTAGCAGTGACCCTGCCTTATCTGCTCCAATGTGAACATGCGATAGAGAGTGTTGGCTGAAAGCTTTCTTGACACATCCCACCCCTGCTTCTTCCCCCAGTTCATGAGTCAGGATCCCGGGAGAGATGCTTTGATGATTAATAGACTTTAATCACATTACAAGACTCCAGAAGAGTGGGCAGAGAATGAAAGTACTGGGAAATTCTACCCCTTGAAACCCACACACATTTGGATATGTATTCATGCAGCCATGCATACACTACAGTGCACTGAAGGGGGCATTTCTGACTGATTTGCAAATGCAGACATTAATTCTGTTCTATATAGAGGCTGAAATGCTGCTGCCGGCAGATCATGGGCGTTGGTGGGCTGTAGGCCATAACAGAATGTAGACAGAGGTCATTTTAGATAAGAAAATGAAGATCTCTCCTTGGTAGACTTGGGAGAAGACTGTTAACCACATGCTACTATAAAAGCTTTGTCACAGGATGCATGCTGGTAGAGAAATGATAATATGTAGCCATTTTCAACTAATTACATCTGAACTGTGATCAAAATATATACTTAATTCAGCCCAAATGTCTAATCCACATGATAGCTATGTGTGCCAGTTGCAGCCAAGCTATATTAACAGAAGCTAGGTGGTATTCCCTTTGACTAACCGGAAGAGGAACGTAGTTTGAAAGGCCTCTGTATGTTTATACCAAACTTTGCCACCTAGACCACATGAGTAGGCCATGAGTATTGGGTTACCGGTGTACGTGGGGGCAAAGCGGATACATTTCATTTAAAAAGTGGCTTGGTGAAAAAGCTATGGGATACATGTCAGTGATAATGTACACTAGATCACTGTTACAGGTCCGGGGTGACCATCCTTCATTTCATATAGTCTATACAATTAGCCCTGTAATCATGTTCCATATACTCTGTGGAGTCTCCATTGACCACCAGTGAAAAAGAGCCCATGGCCAAATGAAGTCTTTTATTTATATGACCTCATACACGTCATCACCCTAACCCTGATAACTAAATATTTATTTAGAGTGCTGCACTGACTAATCAGACCTCAACTCTGTTTATGTCACTAACTAGATTTCAAAAACCTGGGTTAAATGTGTCTACATTTTATGCCGAAAGGATATAAATACTTAAAATATTTTTTGATAAAATCACATGCTAATGAACTTCATATACTTTGTGTTTTGTCATACTCTTGGCTAGGTAACGTTCTAAGGTGCATTGGGTTCTGTCATGTAAAACGGCAAAGATAAGTCTACATTTTAGCAGTGTTATTGCACATACTATTGCAATCTACCATAAATATTCATTTGTCTTGATTTCAGATGATTTTTATTCTGTGTTATATTTGTATACGCCTTTATCCAGCAAAGTAGGTGCATTTTAAAGAACACAAATGCTGATCCAGTGGCAAATAAGGCAGCACAGTACTTGCCAAATGACTAGTTAATTCATTATCCTACTTAATCATTTTTTAAAAGGGCAACAAAATCTTTGTCCTCCTACGTGGAGGTGGTGCTGTTGCTGTCTGTCTAGTGACACAATCAAGCCTGCAACTTGTCATTTGCCAAAGCACCACCTCCATGTGGGAGATGGACAAAGGGGAAGGTGGTTCATAGTTTTGATAACTGTCCGTTACTTGGCTGTATGAAACAAATTTGTCTGTACATTTATTTTGTTGTCACTGTATAACTTAAATGATACACTCTGGTATTTTTGGCCACTAAGGGATATGGGTTTTCATAGGCAACAATATAATTGCAATTTACAAGACTATTAAAATGGAGGAGCATGGAATGAAATGAACATGGAATGTTGATATACATTTTCAACCAACTTTAAGTTGTATAATACATCTTTAAGCAACACTGATTACTTACGGTACTTCAGGATATAGGACTGTGGCTAATCAATTGAAACTAAAATAGGTCTGTAATGCAGACCGTTAGGTATGCTATGCAGTTGTGCTCAAACCTTTGCATACGCTGGCAGACATTGTGAAATTTTGGCATTGATTGAGAAAATATGACTGATCATGCATAAATATTTTATTTATGGATAGGGTTCATATGAAGTCATTTATTATAACGTAGTTGTTTTGGCTCCTTTTTAAATCGTAATGATAACAGAAATCATCCAAATGGCCCAGACCATAAGTTCACATGCCCTTGACTGTTTGGCCTTGTTAGACACACAAGGTGACACACACAGGTGGAAATGACAATTAAAGGTGAATTTCCCACACCTATGGCTTTTAAAATTGCATTTAGTGTCTGTGTATAAATAGTCAAGAGTTTGTTAGCTCTCACATGGATGCACTGAGCAGGCTACATATCTTAGCCATGGGAACAGAACATAACTGTCAAAAGACCTGTGTAACAAGGTAATGGAGCTTTATAAAGATTGAAAAGGATATCAAAAGATATCAGAAGCCTTGTTGGGAAAATGTATGAATGCCACATGTCATCGGAAAATACTGGCAGACAATTTGCATTTTTCAGCATGAAAGCACTTGGGATTTCCAGCACAACAATGACGCTAAGCACAAGGCCAAGTTGACCCTCCAGTTGTTAAAGCAGAATACGGTGAAGGTTCTGGAGTGGCTGTCACATTCTCCTGACCTTAATATCATCGAGCCACTTTAGGGAGATCTCAAACATGCGGTTCATGCTACATAACCAGACTGCATGACCTGGAGGCATTTTGCCAAAGACAAATGGGCAGCTATACCACCTGCAAGAATGCGGGGCCCCATAGACAACTATTACAAAAGACTGCACGCTGTCATTGATGCTAAAGGGGGCAAAACACAGTATTAAGAACTAAGGGTATACAGACTTTTGAAGTCAGTTAATTTATTTCTTTGTTGCCATGTTTAGTTTTATGATTGTGCCATTCTGTTATGACCTACAGTTGAATGTGAATCCCATAAGAAATAAAAAAACAGGCGTTTTGCCTGCGCACTCATTTTTACTTTTCAAATATGAATACTAATAATTGGAAAATATATGACCAATTCTCAAACGGTATGCAAACCTTTGAGCACAACTGTATATCTGAATGGATTTTGAGATTAGAAATTGCACATTTAAAATGGATGTATTCTCAATTAGCCTGGCATTAGATAGCATTAGCTGGTTTCTATACAGTCATGCCTTGAAACACTTGCTTTGCAAGTTTGCAACTACCGGTTTTACTTGTGGCTGTTTCAAGTGTTAAGTAATTCCAGACTGCAGACATTCTGGTTGTTGTTGAGCCTGCATGTTCTGGGTCTGCCCAGTATTAACAACTTACATTGTTAGGACAATCTGTTTCATGGCATCGGCTCATTCCCATTTCACTGATACTCAGAAAATGTTGCAATGGCTGCTGAGAAACTGTAGAGAAGCCCATTGCCCTTTTTAAGGGGATCAAAATACATGTGGGGACTATGTCCAAAACGTGCTGGTACATCCATCTGATATGGATGAAAATACCTGCGAAAAAAGCTGACAGTCTGTATGATAACTGCATCATCATTGTCTCTTTGGATTTGAAATGATTCCAAGCTTGTGTCACTGTCCAAACACATATGGCCTGCACTGAATGTTCTCCCTGCTGCAACTCCTTCCAGCTGGTGCTGACTGTGCATAGCTGATCAGAAGGAGCCATTGCCTAGACTAAATGCTTATCTACATGCTGATTTCCCTTACCAATTAGTCTTATTTGTATTTACAGATTTGTGGTGAATGTCTGTCTATACATGGGGCTGGAAGCATCCTTTGTCTTCTTATTCTGTCATCACTCTCTTGCCATTACACCATATTTGACTGGGTAATCATATTTCCTTGTTAATGTAGACTTGAGCACCAGGACCAGGCCTCAAGAAACCTGCACACCGACAACAGAGATTTGTTCCTCGACCACTGATGGCTTGGTCATGGATTTGACCACAGAGACTTAGAACTTGAATTCAAGGTTTAGTGACCCGACTACAAGCTCTATGATCTACTATTACGATTTGAAGGCAATGATCAGTTAGCTCAAACCCTCAGATACACAACATCGAGGCCAGTGTTTTCCACACACTTTCTGACACAAAACTAAGTAAAGCAATCATTAAAGGGGCATTTTAACATAGCACTTAATAAAAAAAATTACTACTTAATCTAAAAAAATGGCAATTCAATACTTTTAGAAGACCAAATAATTTTTAAAGGATAGTTGTTTTTGGATAACCAACATTTTGCAATCCTATGTGGTGTTCTGTGGCCATCTGTAATATTTACAGGCCAACACAGAAAAATTGTCCTTTGTCTTTTGCTGCAATAATAGCAAAGTAATCACGTTTAAAAAAAAAAAAGAGAATGCACTGCACAGTGGACTGCTAGAGACAATAATAATTTGATAGTAATAATACATTTCCATAGCCATGGTTTTCAATAAGCAAGACTCAAATCAACAGCCGTTTTAATTACTGGGCAGCGGGCTGCGGATCTTGCAATGAATAACACTGGTCTAAGGTATTCGGCACGTATACAGAAAACGGGCGGTAAAAGAAATCCAAGGATCAAATCAATGATCCCATCTCTATACATGTGTTTTCTTTACAGCAATCCAATTTAGGAGATCTACTCACAACTATTCCCACAACTAAAGAGACATTATGTGATCGGGTCACAATTATTGAATTATTGTTACTTTTGCTTCGTGAGTTTACAGTGCATAATTATGATTATGTTCTAGCCCACAATCATCTGCTCCAAAATAATATATTCCTGCAGAAAAATCAAGTTGCCTACTCCTGACAAATATATATAAAAAAATCTATTTAGAAGCATGTCAAAGTAACAAATTCAAATTGTTGCATATTTATTCAGTATAATGCATTATGGGAAATCATAATCAAGATGAAACACAGGGAATCCACACTCTGACAACGTCCTACATATTCAGAATCCATACAGGTGGACAGGCATGTGTCTGATCACTGCAGAGGAGAACCAATCAACCACCATTACATGAGACACCTGCCAGTACTGCTTACACCTCAGGACAAAGGGAGACATTGTAACAGTGCCATTTAGCAGGACTGGGGGAGAAAGGCTGGGTGTGGGGGAAGAGTTCTGACTGAGCATGCAGGGCCAATGGGGGAGGGGGCGAGCTCCAAGCCGAGGTCCACTGAGCCGCTATGCTGACCACCCAGGAGTGGCTGTACAGGAGGAGTGGGTGGGTAGGCTGGCCAGCCCAGTGCTGCAGTCAGTCCCTCTGACCCAACTGCACAACCCCCTACGCACACACACGCACCGTGCTGGAGTTAGAGATGAGCCCTCCGAGTGAGTTTGAGTCATCAGCACTCATTACTGTTTGAAGTTGCTTCAGCTGTGACTCAGTCTTTTTCCTGCTTCAGGCCCAATATCTCATTTTCAACCACAACACGTCCATCTTAAACCCTCATGTTATAGGGACTTTGATCTATAATTCCATAATCTTCCGTTTGTAAAAAGATAGTGGCACAGTGATGTCCAGTGGCACAGTGATGTCCAGTGGCACAGTGATGTCCAGTGGCACAGTGATGTCCAGTGGCACAGTGATGTCCAGTGGCACAGTGATGTCCAGTGGCACAGTGATGTCCAGTGGCACAGTGATGTCCAGTGCTACATTAGAGCTTTTAAGAAGCAAATAATCCTGATCATCTAACAAGATTACCAGAGACCTAGTAACTACCAAAACCAGACAGACTACCTTCAGTGACACCATCTCCAGATCTGTGAAGATAAGGCAATGGTGCTGTTACACAAGAATGTCTTTACTCAGCCAGAAGACTCCATTCTACCCGTCTGCTCTACAGTAGAGGACACCGCATCATGAAGACACAGACTTATGAAATAATCAAAGGGCGCAAACATACACTTCCTGTGAACCCCCAATCTGTGTCTGGCAGTAATAACGGAGTCTGAGACAGTCTGCAGAGTCTGACAGACAGCTGTCTGTCGGTTAGCGTTTGGGGGTGTGGCGCCAGCCTGGTCTAGCGACATGGCCACTCCTCAATCAGATTAGGCGTGTGGCAGTCTTTATCCTAAAGAGGAAATGGCACAGCGGGGGTGGGGGGCGTGTGTGACATCGGCGGGTTCGCTGCTGCTGAGCTGGTTAAAGTCAGGCAGGCCCGCTGGGCTTCCAGGTTAGAGAGTGGCTGGAGCCAGACAGACCTGGGCTTCCAGGGCTAATCAGGGAGGCGTGGGCCATCATTGTGTTTTAACAACATTAGGACAGGGTGGAGCGAGACAGTAAGGATCTCTCATGCGATCTTCATCTTTTGACTGGGATTGGACAATTATCAACACATTTTGTGTTACCTGAATCCTGATCTCTACCGAAGCCACATGAGAATACGCATTCCCAACTGTGCATATGCATTACATAGCTTGGATGGCTTTAACAGGCGTTAAACCTGGCATGTCGCAAGGGTGCAAACCGTTATACACCATGGCTCACCTGCGCCCTGATGAGTGCCTCAAAGCTGGGCTGAAAGTAGTCGATGCGGCTGTGGTAAAACTTGGGCATCTCGTCCAGCAGCTGCTTGTTCTTGGCTTCAAAGTCTTCTCTCACCGGTCGTAGCTCTTCCCTGGCCTGGTGGAAAACAGAAGAGTAATTAGGCGGTTTCAGCGGTTACACACCAGCTATGTAGTCGGGACAATAACAATTGGCACCCTCGCACACATTCTCTAACTCACATTGTCTTTAAAAATAAGTTGAAATCGACCATTCTTTGTTTCACTTAATATCACAGAACGTTTGAGTTGGAACAAACATATCATTTTAAATTAGAAAACAAAATGTAATTGACAAAATTGACGTTGAATATCTGAATATCTTGAACCACTCCTGGGTGCTTTTTAAACTGGGTTTGGAGTCAAGGTCCTGCTGGAGAACTATGGCCTTTAATGGAGTCTTGCTTTTAATACTCTGTTCAACATTGTGCTCCAAAATGCCTTGGTTTTCTCCGGGTCTCATGATACCATGCCCATGTTCAAGGAATGCCAGCGCCAAAGCGAGAAACACTTGTATTGGCAAATTGCAGTCAGAGCCTCTTACGACTTTCTCACAGCATACAATCCCCATTCATTAAGTTGGCAATGGAAGGTGTTAGAGAATATTGTCAAATCCTGTGTCTGGAGGTCAGCTTGAATTTGTGTGGCAGTTGACAGAGATGCATTCCCCACCCTTCAAACAATTCTTTCGTTGCAATCTTCTAACAAGTTTCCCCCACATCCATGGAGGTTGGTAATGGTGGCATTGGAGGAATCTCCAACTCACCACGTGTAAAAGAGAATAATCTGCCTGAAATCAAATGATTTCTAACTACTTCCATCAATTGCCCATAATGTCCAGGACATTGTATTTTTGTGTGGAAGATTAAATACATATTTCAGATTTTGGTATTTTATTCAACTGCACACCAAAGAAACACATCAGTGGACATCAAAAGCTTTTGGAATTTTAACAGTTTTAATATTATGGTACATTACTTGAATGAAAAAAAGTGCAAGGGTGCCAATAAATTTGGCCATGACTGTAAAAAACTAAACAATGAAAAACAATAAGAGATTGAAAAAGTGTTTCTACACAGAAGAGGCAAAAAAGACTAATCACGACCACAAGTGAGGAGGAGTGGGTTATGTGGGAAGAGTTGGCTGTTTGCAGACCACACCAGCACTGACCAGTAATGTGTGCAACGTATTCTTGTCTATTCTATTGGTGGGCATTAAGAGATGATACCTAAATGAATGTGCATAATGTGTGTACGATTGTGACGCGGAAGGTATCAAGCGTGCACTAATGTTTATCTTAAGCGTCAACTCCTGGCGGTCTTTAGTGAGTCCATGTTTAAATGTTGTGTTAGTGTTTTGTCAGGATCATTTCTCAGGGAGCTGTGAAATTCAAATGCCAGAGAGATAGGGGGCCTCTACTCTTTGTGCACCTGACAATGCTTTTCTCAATGTGTGTGGGTGGGCAGCCATGAGAGGGTGTGTGTGAGCCTGCGTTGTATTGATATCTGTGAATGTATGTGTGCTGCCGTAGAGGACTCAGTGAGTGTGTTTCTACAATACTCCCATTACGTGCCGGTATATGTGCAGCAGCGCCTTTTCAAAAGGCAATACTTGAGAGCCGGGTAGCTTGCGTGGGTAAAAATGAGTTCTCATGTACAGTATGTTGCATGCGCTCAACTATTTTTGTTCATATCCAGTCAGCATGTGTGGCTTGTTCACGTTCAAAACACTGAGGCCATGTAACGCAAGAGAATAACGCCTGTCAATTCTTCTGCTCCACAGAGATGGGGCAGGAGTTCAAGTAGACCAACACGTGCCAGCAGCAGCTCTTAGCAGAGTTCTGTTACATAAATAGAGTAGTATACCTGGTGTAGTTTGACCATGATGGGGCCTGTCTTCTCCTTCTCTTCATACTTCTCTACTTTGGACTGTAACCTCCGGTAGTCCTGTAAAGCCTGCTCCCTTCTTTTCACTGCCATGTTGAGGCTGGGGAACACGCCGCTGTACCTAAGATGCAGAGAGAGATAAGGACAGGTCTTAAATACAGAGAACTCTGCTGGACAACACATTATATAAAGTTACAGCGCTTTGATTCTGAGGTATGTGTACATAACACTGTCCTGTGTGCATCAGAGAAACAACTACCAATCGATAGACAAACAGACCAATACTTCATACTTAGTGCAATGTGTCCTTAATTAAGAAAAATCTAAACAAAATTTGAAATTGAAACAAATCATAAATTAAATGAAACGAAAGATGTTAACCTAAAATAATAAAACATTTGCATTAAAAAGTAAAATAGACTGAGCAAGGAAAAGGTAATTTAACCACTGACCGCCTTTGGAAATAGGTAAAAAAAATCTGAGCTGTCTGATAGGTCTCCTGAATCCATATATATACACAGCACAAACAAAATGATTCCTCAAGTCCTCAAAGAGTAGCATGTCAGTTTTCAGCCAACCGATCTCCAATATATTATTTAATTACTATAGCGCAACTAGCATGAAACAATTAGATTTCACTTATTTTATTTGAAATGAAAAGACATTATTTTAGAGAGAATCCTTGTATTAGGTACTAAAAATAGGAAACATTGATCTGTAACTTAGCAACAGGAGTCTGTGCCTCATCCTGGGACTTATTTGCCTAAACACACTGGTTCTGTGCATGTGCTTTTATTAGGAAATACAGTACAGAAATGATGCTACTCCATTTATTTTGCAGCAGATTATATTTAAGATATCTAGTTGGACATTTGGATTCCCACCCATTTAAGAGCACTTTAATATACCTATACAGTAAGGGGATTTTTTTTTTTATACAGGTCTAAAGGAAGATGAATAATCTGATGACATTGCTGTATTTTCTATGAATCATTTGGGATGATTTCATACAGGCAGTAGTTAGATTTAGCTTAGTTCGCTGAATGTCTACAACTCACTAATATAAAGTATACCTATGTGTAAGTTAAAACAGCCTACTTGAACCTTGGCTCTAAAAAACACATTAGTAGCAAAGGTGCTCCTCAAAAAAAAAAGAAAAAAAAAGAACCCAGGCAAGCCTAGTTTAGCCGGCCTGCAATAAAAAGTGCTACGTTTTCGAGATTCAAACCCGGGTCACCCACGTGGAAGGCTGTGTCGTTAACCACTACACTACAGAGCTGTACATTTAATGGGTGTCAGTGCAGCCTTGTCTACTCTTAGCAAATCCCCTTTTGCCACTGGCTGTTTTAACAGCTAATTGGCCATTCATGAATGATTAAACTGACTAACGTTTCTTACTAAGTTTACATCCACCACAAATAGCATCTATGTACTGTATGGCATTTGCCACTGGCCGTTTTAACAGCGTGTAAGCCAGTAATAGGCTTTACAAGTATCTACAAGAATCTTCCTAGGCATATTCACATGACATGAGCAATTGCTAGCGAGACTGAAGATGAACATTTCCATGCCAGAAAAAGTTGCCATATAACCAAATACAGTTTTATTTAAGACTTACTATTATGTAGATACTGAAGGATTTTACCAGCAAAGTTTTCTTGAACACAGAATAATTCTTAATGCGCACTTCGCTTTGCCTGTGACAAGATCTGAACACGGGACCTATCGTTTGCAGGTCCGCTTCGCTAACCACTGTGTTATTTAACAAAGGGTACTCAGTCAGTCAGTCAGTAAGAGACATTTGCTCTTCTTAGCCGGCTCCGCTTACGCGGTCCATTACATAAATATTGTTCTTGTGCATTTGAAAAGCCATTACAATAGAATAATATCAAAGAAGGATTTTAATAATTTACTAATACTATAATATGTAAATCTCACAAATGTATATGGTTGCCAGCTTCAGTGACAATACATGGCATAGGATGTTTAGTGGCAATTAGTGAGATACTGTATGCAGTCCACCATATAAATAAAACAAGTAGTCAGGAACACTTCGGTGACTGGCAAGAGCTTTTTCAAGTCACTCATCTGAGGATCAGGATCATTTCTTACCGGTATTGATCAGTGGGTGCATGCAATTCAGTGCACATTTTATGTGCCTCATTAGCTAACGGTGGGCTTATCTGATGTGTTGATTATTAATTAGAACTTTCTAATGAATTAAAACAGCTACCTGTCATGTTGTGCACATCATGTATTGTGCAGATCATGCAGATAGATAATGATATTTTGGGCCACGCAAATTAATTTCTATTTGTCTTGTTGCATTCAGTAGGAAAGCGTTAACAATTTGCCTACAATATAAACACATTTGATGAGATGGTAAAGGTAGTGTTATACTAACTAAACTAAAATAAAAATTTTTTTTTGTTTAGTTTCAAGTGAAATTTAGAGGCTTTAGCCATGATAGTGTTTTTGATCAGACCAATTTGTATTGAGGGCTAGAGAGAGAACAAGCAGACACACTGTTTCAGCTAGCTAAATCACTTTGCAGAAATGAATATTAAAAAATGCTGTAATAGAGAAAACATGGATTCATAGAGCAATCAGAAGCAACAGAGCAGCAATGGTTTGATTTTGGAAAAAACTTATGCACACCATACTGATTGGATAGCCCCCAAAACAATGTTGCAGGTGGTAAATACAGTCTCACACAAAATGGTAGTTCACAATTGAATTAAAAACACTGGACCAATTTTGAATCATCAGCAATACATTCAAAAGTACTGTCAAAATGACACAATAACAATAATGATACAATAAGTTTATCTTTAAGCGCATTCATTCACAGGATGCTGAGAGAATAAACCTTGTGGAGGTCAATTTAAGGAAGTGTGAGAGTCCAGCTGTAGACTTAATCTCTCATGCACCTCATTTCCCAGGCACCTCTATACTGCCACCCACTGGGACCTCATTTTGTAGACTAGCATTTCTATGTAGGTCTAGTTTAAATCTGTCAGGCCATAACCTAGTCAACAATAAAGGCTCTACGGTCTATGGTTCCTCCTAGCAATTTAGCAAAGTGTGGCCATAACTCCTAACCTTAAGCTCATTTTCCAAAAAGACTTGCTTGAAATGGATACAGAATTCTCATAAATTTGATCACTAGATACAAATTAGCAATGCAGGCAGATGGAAAGAAGTGAAACTGTATGTACCTACCCCCTTCCCTGAATTGGTAACACTTAAGAGATCTGGCCTAATCACAGAGCAGAGGGCCTGTGAGGGGGTGGCCCGATGGGCTGGAGGAGGTGGGCAGTGTGAC
Source organism: Esox niger (assembly GCA_016801105.1). Classification (NCBI taxonomy): domain Eukaryota; kingdom Metazoa; phylum Chordata; class Actinopteri; order Esociformes; family Esocidae; genus Esox; species Esox niger. The sequence goes on along the minus strand of JACXGJ010001512.1, from coordinate 7,645 downwards.
GTGAACTGGGCTCAGCCTCAAACAAGTCAGGATTGTTTCCCACAGGAAGTTGAGAAGGGAGCGGCTCTTTATCATTTGGGCGACGTCACAGAGCCCAGCCCACAGCCCACGCTCTACCTCTATTTATAAAAAATAACTTTAGCCTAATTTACAACAGGCAGGCAGGGCAGGGTGGATGTCTTCCTCTAGTACTCCACTATCCGCCTCTTGCTCCAGTGTAGTGTACACATACTTAGAGTGCCAGGGGATTACGCAAACGCCCTCTAGGCATGAGTGCACTCCGACACGATTCCACTGGCCCGTGACAACATTACACACCACACTGGCTCATTAAAGACACAAAGGCCGACCACATTCTCCTCCTCCAAAGCACCTCGCTTCCCACCACCTTTCCACGTCACGGGGTGCAACGTGGTCCGATCACAATAACACAATACAGTAGTAATGAGAACAATTAGGTCAACCAAGTATAGCTGCAAGAGGATGCCGATGTGTGTTTTGGTGTTGCGTTCAGAAATGATCTAAAGAGCCTCTCTGCCGGAGTTTGCTTGACTCAGCTGTAACTGATATTTTAAAGAGTGACAGTGGCTGTGTTCGAATTTCAAAAGGTACATTGCTGCATAATGATCGTTTTGGCGGATTTGTTGGCTAGGCTGGACATTTCCCAAGACTTTTACATACTGACCGGTCAGCTCCAGACAAGCCTATATTTACCCTGCCTTGTTCAGGCCAGGCTTTGCTGGAGTAGGGATGACCCACAACTGTCTATATGAAAGGTCAGTCAGGGTGCGCTAGCTAGAAATAGCAGTTGGATGAGAACGCTTGTTTTTAACAAGGTGATCTACAGTCAGACCGACAACCAGAGAAGAAGCCTAGACTGGACCAACAAACCCAGCCAAAGCTGACCAGAGGCCTTGTATTAATAAAAGTCATCAAAATATGTTCAAGTTCCATGTCTCACTGTCTACAAAATGTGGAATTCACAAAAAGACTGTATTTTCATTATACATAAATAATGCTAAGTATTGCCTATTGCAGTTTGTTAAGTCTATTGAAGGCCAACTATTGTGTAAACAAGAAGGCTAGGCTCTGCTGTAACATGTCCCATGGTTTCTCTGTTTATCAAAATTGAGGGGACTTACGCAAGCTTGATACCTGATACACCTGATATTGAGGCAAGAAAAAAAAATAGGTAAGGCTTTTGAGAAGCTTTGTTTGCTCAAGTCTAGGCTCAACATAAAGAGATACAATCATTTCTATGATAGAATTCAAACAATGGCTAGTTTATAAGCAACATTCCACCAGCCGGCACCTCACCTAAACAGTTGTGCGTTCTCAACCCTTAGTTTATAAGCTACATCATTTTCAGTCAACTAGAACACACATTTTAAAGCGTGAATTTGACAACAACAGAAAACAGAATCTTGAATGACTCTCATAGCAGGCTAAATGATCAGGGACTCGGGGGGCAGTTCCTTTCTCCCCTTAGGTCTGCTACGTAAAAGAACAAATGTGCTGGTTTGCTCTGTCACTCTCCGGCCCTTCGCAAAGGTCTTATGACAGGGCGGCCTTCCATTTCCACAAAAAGAGCAACAGCCCGGAAAGGGAAGACATAACTACAGCCTTGCCTCATTCAAACGACTCTCAGCAGGCACGGTTGAGTCAAAGATCCGTCATGGGTCCCCCGAAGCAAATCATGCCACGCCGTAATGCTTAACGTTGTTCGCTCAAGCAGGAAGTACACCGGAATCAACATGCTTCAAGGACATGTAACGATCACTCTTAGTCTTCAACCACTTCTTCTAACAAGGGATGGATTCAGACCCGGGACACCAGGGCAGGACAGTTAACTACCATGTAGAAACCAAACAAATGTTTTGTTTTGGCTGTAGGCTATTGACAAATCACAATACTCCTTTACAAATACCATATAATATCCAGCGTTTTCACATTACATTTTCCCATGTTTGTGGTGTTGATAAAATGTATCAACCACTCTGAAAAAAAAGGTTCTTAGAGTATTCTTTACTTTGAATCAGTGGGAAAGTTGTTTTTTCAAAGTAAAATTTAAATGGGTATTGTAAAGAACTATATATATATATATATATATATATATATATATATATATATATATATATATATATATATATATATATATATATATATATATATATATATATATATATATATATATATACATACACACACTTCTTAAAACATCTACCTGCTCAAAAATCTTCCCCAAAAGGTTCTTCAATTTGTTCTTTGATGGAACAAATGACAAGGGTTCACCCAGTTCTAATGTGAAGAACACTTAAAGGACCCTTCAAGATAATTTTCTGTAGCAGAGCACTCACTCTGGAAATGATACTTGTAAAGTATATTGTTTAGAAAAGAAAATCTAAGTGTACATGATGAAAATCAGGGAGAGAATGTGACAGAGGGACAGACAAAAGGAGAGGAGAGAGACGGACATATTTGTGTTCATCAGTTCTCGGATGTGTTACTACAGTGAGTGTTAATACCAAACTAAGTGTAGTGTAAATGTGCATTCACACACACAGGCATGGTACACCCATACACAGGCCATTGAAGTGAAAAATAAACAATCCATTAACAGACAGTCCAGGATCAGGCCATTCTCTGCTTTATTGAAGATTCCACAAATGTTCTAAGCGATCGCCAAAAAAACATCAAGATTATTATGACTTCGCCAACAATGATAAACAGTTCAGTTATTGGTCTGCTAATGGATTTTTTTAGAAGCTTAATGTATGGTGGCTTAAAAGATCAGTCCTCTATACTGTGCTGATGGCAATGCTTCAACGCCACATACAGGAACATGATTGTTGTGCTTGTTTACCTTGTGTTAAAACACATTTCTTAATGAGTGCAGGACCAATTTGTCCTTTTTCAATCTCATATGAGTGGCTAACTTCATCTGGCCTCAGAGCCCATCCTGTTATAGCAGCTCCCCACAATTTATTTTCCAATGTGGTGTGTGTGTCTGTGTGCATGTGCGCTGTCCTGAGAAAGTCCTGCTTTCCAGCCAATCCCCTGCCTCTGGCCCAGGAAGCTGGGCTCTCTGCCATATTCAAAGCTTGCCCACACGTCCGCCTGCCGCCCACCAGGAAGAGGAAATTAGAACCATTCCATCCTGTCATAGTTCCGCCACCAGAACTCACCATGAAGACACCAATAGCACATGCACACAAACAATAACTAGGTGCGTTCATTTGTTCCTTCACATTGTCAGGGGTTTGACACGACAAGATGAGGAATTTCAGCCATATTTCTTTGGTGTAAACAGATGTGGAAAAAAGACAAAGAAAATCATCACCAAGACAGACACGAACATTGTGTCAGTCTCTCTTTGAAAGACACACACAAATCACTGTAAAAAGCAGCCTCCAGGGAGGGGCCTGCGGGAGGAAGTAGGACCTTAACAAGCACTACGGAAGACGGGTGGGTCCCTGCTCCCAGCCGGGCCACACCCTCTACCGCCTCTGCACGCACTGTGTGTGTGTGTGTGTGTGTGTGTGTGTGACAGGGCCAGACTTCAGGAATGGAATAGCACTCACTGTGTGATTGGACTGACGGGGGCGAATGTAAGGAATGGTAGCCAAGTTCACTGTCTTCCAGACACACACGCACTCGTTTTTCTATCCTTGTGATATAACTGATTCTCCATGTTCCCCATCTCCTAACCCCAACCCCCAATAGCCTTTATGTCAACACTTAACCTAGCCCTCATGCCAAACTTCAACTTTTAATGCCTAAACCTAAAAGGAACCTTAATTCTAATATTAACCCCCATTTTATGTTTCACCCTAAGCCTAACCAGTGAAGGAAGTAGTATTTTTCCCATTGGGGACCAGCTAAAAACATCCTTCCCACTCCCTACTACAGACAGAAATGCTTTTAAGACACAGGCTCAGCTGCTTCTAATGTACTACAAAAATGCAGACAATAGGAGAGGCATAGGCAACTTACTTTTTCAGAGGATCGATTACAGTCTTGGAGATCTGGTTCACCTACATACGAACAGACACAGGTCCATGTTAGATTAGAAGGCAATTATCTTAATATAAATGTGAATGGCTATGCATTTAAATTCATTGTCAAAGCGTGTTGCATCAAGTTGTACCAAATAGTTCATCCGAGTTCCACTCATTAACAGCATGATGAAGCCTCCTCAGAAACCAACAATTGTTGACAATAGCACTCAAGACAATAGAGGGGAGGGAGGTGAGGCAGGCTGCAAAGATTGCAAAAAAAAAAAAAACTTTTGTTACATTGACTCTTTTATTGTACACAAGCCCTGAAGAGAAATCCCTGAATATTCATTGAGCTCAACAATACAAACGAATGCAACTGTCAAGGGAAGGACATGAAAGAAAAGCCCCACTGATTTCAAATCCTGCGGAGGGTGGGCTGCCTTACAAGATGAAAGTTCTTTGCAAACAAACATTTTAACAATAACAGTTTATATTTTCCTGCATTCCCCTTCTCGTGCTGGAAACGACAGGGGAAGGGAGCGAGGGGGGCAAAGTTAAATGGAAGTAAATGAACATCTCATCTTGAGGCCTCCAGCCCCGACGCCAAACTCTTATCGATAGAAGTTGGCACACAATTAAAGTTTTCAACGTCATTTACATTGCAGATTCAAAATTACTTCTAGATTCATACCTCTGACAGAACACAAAGTTAACCTGGCAAACAACTCCAGAAAAGAGCATTGTTAAGAACATTAAATAAGTGGCAAAAAACTCCATGAAGTGATAGGTGTATGAGAACAGTGAGGCTACAAAAACAAATGGTTCTCTAATTATTGGAAGGCTAGTCAATCACAGAATTTAAGAAATAATACACAACAGCAGTAGTGATGGGAGAAAACAGATTGTTACATATTGCAATGTGATGGATGATATTACATTGCTATTATACTCCAAGTATTGATTAGTAAATAATACATCTTGGGGTTAGTAGCATTAGCAAATCGTCAAAGACAATGTATGCCAACACTGCTATATGTTTTGTACTTTTGAATAGCATACCCAGAGGTTTCCAGTACATATTTTTCCTCGAAAGGAATTTACTGGATTCTGGTTCTCTGAATGGGATAAGGATTTGGTGATCCAATCTGGAAGCGGTTAGGATAGTTATGATCCCAACCATCTAGATCATCTTGATCCCATTTGAAGGTTGGATTTATAAAGTTGAAAGACACAAGAAACAAGAAATATCAATATAACCATGGTGAGTTGAAAATATTTCTTATGTCCTAAAACGTATTTCTGTTACATTGACTGCAGGCAGGGCCGTAGCTAACGTGGGGAAATGTGGGTACGATTCACAGGACCCTGATTTGAAGGGCACACTGATCTAAGTAATATCTATGTTGACTATAAGTGAGGGGGCCCAGAATTCTTGGGGACGGCCCTGACTGCAGGCATTGGTATTTGGTTAGTTGTTATATTCAGATGTGTCATATTGTCTACATTTTGCTCAGCGCTGTATAATAAATGAAGGATAGGAAAGTCCAGCCATCTGAGCTGTTGCTTCTGGGGCACATGTACAGCAGCAGTGTGGGTTCTACTTTCAGCACTTTCTTGTCCGACTAAACATAAAATGCCTGAAAAAGTAGGGTTAGAACTTTCTTTTTATTAATACTATGAGTACACTGAGAAGTCAGATTCTGTGGTTATATATTGTAGCTACATGGACCAGAATAATCTAATCAGGTGATCTTCAGAAAAAAAAACCTAATTAATCCACATTGTTCTGATCCAGATCAAAAGAAACACAGCCCCTGACCATCTCTAAAAACACAAACACAAGGCTTTCTAAGTAAATAATGTGAATTAATGTGGTTTGAAGGGGGAAAACAAGCTCAAGCAATTCACATTATCCTCCATTTTACATATTCACACCATCCTCCCTGCCGGGGAGAGCAAAGTCAGGAGCTGCGCTGCTGCTGAGGTGAGTGCATGCAGTGAATAGGGAGAACAAAACCCAGCACATTTGCTTAAGCATGCTGGTGCCCTTTACCCTCTGCCCCTTACCACGGGGGGGGGGGGACTATTCCGTCGAGGCCTTGCAGTGCCTGAGGCCAACACTCTAGCAGCAGTCTCCAGGAGTGAGTCACGGAGCAGAGGCCATCCCAGCACACAGGCCTCCCAAAAATACATGCAGATCGCAGAAGAAATCAATACCCCTCCAAACGGAGCATCCGCTACTGCTCAGCAGCCATTTTCACTGGGGCTCAGCTTCAGCAACAGTGTGCCGGGGGGGCTGCGCGCCCTACTCAGCCCCAGAAATAAACACACAGGCCTGGGCCATCGTTGCCTTCATTATCCCTGCACGTTTTATCCACTCGCTCTCTCACTTGCAGCCCCCGCGGCACAACATCTCGTCTCAACACCACGGAGACCAAAGGGTGGTTGCTTTTGTGTCTGTTTTGCTTGAGCAGTTGAGTTGTTGGTCTTGCCGTCGAAGGAAAGAACAGCCAGCTTGAAGGGAGAACTGGTGGAGAACGACTCTGGTGAGCTGCGCTGGAATCCTCAGGTGATATTCTAAAATACTAAACCAACTAACCAACCAAAGGCCCAGAATTGCTTTGCTGTTGCTGTAAGCTCTCAATCAGTTTCCAAATGTCAAGCTATGTGGCTCAGAGACATAATGAACCAGAACATGGACGTTATTAGTGTTGACTGAGACTAGATGAAAAAGGAGGCTTTAAACTGTATATTTTAACCATATTTTTTTGGAGTGGCAGCAATGATTTAGCCTAGGCTTTTAATAATGACTGCCCTGCCTCCAGAAGTAAGGTGTACACAGCTTCACGCTGCCAGGCTAGACCCTAGTCCAGCAGACCATGGCCATGGAGCCAAGCAGGGAAATTACACCCTAAAGAGCCAGCCAACGCCTCCACTCCTACACACTGCACAGCAGAACTGCACCTTTTGTTACTGACCTGCACAACAGCAGTGATGTAAAAATACAATACCACATTGACATATTGCTGTTCCTGACCGTATGACTCAAAGCGGCTCAAAACCGATTCGAGATGATTTCGAAAGGTTGAGTCCAGAATACAAATCGTATGTAGCGCACAGCCGACCTGCCAGGTTTGTCCGAGGTGAAGGTTATCTGGGTTATGAGTACAGCCAGAGGGAAGTGGGCTCGGGAGAACAGCAAGATATTAACTACACTTTAGAGTTCTGACCCACTGTTTAACTAAGAGGAAAGTGGAAAAGGAAAGAAAGCGGAGGGAAAACGAATGATCACAAATACGTGTTCATAACATTCGGGGTACAGAATAATGGATTGGCTTTTAGGGGGTCCTGATGCCTTGTTTGTGGGGTTAATCCTTCAGAAGGATTACAAAACATTCCATTTTAAATACAGCACACAACCAAGCACATTGTTTTACAGACATACAATAGGTCACCAGCTGCAGACCACAGGTCACCAGCTGCAGACCACAGGTCACCAGCTGCAGACCACAGGTCACCAGCTGCAGACCACAGGTCACCAGCTGCAGACCACAGGTCACCAGCTGCAGACCACAGGTCACCAGCTGCAGACCACAGGTCACCAGCTGCAGACCACAGGTCACCAGCTGCAGACCACAGGTCACCAG